>DWCF01003502.1:0-19390 GCA_018230265.1 Delias oraia
TCGCAGCGGGTGGGCGTCTTTGGGGGAGGCCTATGTCCAGCAGTGGATTTAGATGGGCTGATGATGATGATGATGAAATAATAAGTTTGTATTGTGTACTTTCTAACATGATAGGAAATAAATATTATATCAATATATACAATAGGCATATCTCAATTACTTGTACTCAATATCACTGTAAGAAGTTGAGAGTCGCATTCGACGATTTAAACTACTACCACTGAAATATGTAGGCACTAGGTACATGATGTTGCAAGGCTACGTTTAGGAAAATGTATAACGAGAAAACGTGCGGAGTCCAGTGGAGGCTATCACAAAAGCGTCAATTAACCCTTTCACGCATAACCCGGGCTTGGGGCAGTTCAAATGTCTCCGGTCACTTAGACCGAACACAATGCCACACGGAGCCCGCCAGTGACATTGTTACCACTCAGTCTATTGTTATGATTTTTATACAAAAATGAACTCTATTTTTGCACATTAAGCCCTATATTTTAATGGATCGTTAATTTTCGGCAGGAGCGCCTTTCAAGGAATTGACGGGTGTTTGAGTGTACAATATTACGTAGGTATTTACGGTTTTAACAAGTCAGTAAAAGCTTTTTCCGATGAAATACAAATGTAACACTAGACTCATATTTTTATAGGAAATTGCCTACATATCAGTGACATTGTATTCAAGCAGTGCCAGTAAGCTAGCTCTCGGGTTTTTATTCATAGCCCTTGAAAAACAATGACTGGAGGTCTGTATATGAAACTTGAGGGCTTAAAGGACTCTCTCTCCACTTGAGATGAAACCCATCACTCAAATCTGATAATGACTGATCCCGCGTCTTTTATATGTATATGGTTGCCAATGAATTCATGTTATTAGTGTAATAATATATTCCTTCTTATTAATTGTAATACAGTTTTAAAATCAACGTTTTATCTTTGACCTGTCTCGGAGTTTACATAACGGAAACTTTTTAAACATTAGCTATGAGGCTCGTAGCTAAATGGTTTCATTAGTCCACCATGAAGAGAGAGATATCGGATACGAACCTCAGTCCAAGGACAATAATAATTTATGTTTTTCAGTCTCGGGAAGGGCTTGATAGTGGCCGGGCGATTGTCCTAATGCTGATACCATAGGGTCAAATAATACTCAGCGTGAAACGGTGAATATTATGAGTGAGTTTGGATATCGGAGGTCCTTAGAAATGCCGCTTAAGCGGCGTGAAAAAGCTGGCATCACAAGCAACGCGCGGCGACAACACGGGTGGAGGTGTTACATATAATATTACAATTAAATATATAAAATAATAAGTATTGCGATTTTGAGATTTTGTTATAAAAGAACTATTTTGTACCTACCTTCACTGAATATCGTCAGCCCTCTCATTCTGACTGGTTTAATTAGATTAGATCTGCTTCAAGTGATATATTCAAACGTTTAATAGTCCTTGAATTCAATGCAGGCTTTTGTGAGTTATTGAAAACGTGTAGACCACGGGAGGGCAACGATAATGTGGACCCCTTGTGTATACTGTTTTGTTTTCTTTGAAGAGCTTTGAGGGTTTCTTTAGTTGGAGATTATTGAGATTGCTCATCGATGGATATGCACTAAAACAACAAGAACTAAAGCAATATGTTCAGGTGTAAAAACACCGCAGTTTTCGATCCCTAAGGTAGGTGCGGCCCATAAGCCCTAGCTAAGCGGGAATTGAAAAAGAACAAAAACTACTTACATGAACCAACAAATTTTAATGTTTATGAAACATTTATAGCAATTAACATCGATTTTAAACAAAAATAAATATTATTATTAGGTTTTCATGGAAGTCCAAGGGGAAGGCCTATGTCCAGCAGTGGACGTCTTACGGCTGAACTTTACGTCACTTTATGTCATATTTACTTTATGTCAGCAACGTATTCTGTCATCCTTTGGCCACACATTAAGCCTCGGAGACAGAAGCTTAGAAAAACTGATTGTGGTTGGGAACACAGAATTTAAAAAAAGATCGCGAGGGCTTTCACCAACAAGATGGTCCGATCAAGTTAGACTCGTCGTCGTCGAAATTCCACACGGTCGTAAGAGATTCGCTGGATAGAAATAGATGGTGACAGGTCGTCCGCTCCAAAAGCAACCATAGTGCTGACCACGATCCTCAGGAGGGACCGACACAGAGAGAGAGAGAGAGAGAGAGAGAGTGTTTGCGCGGGTTCAGAAAAAATCATTTAGCTTTTTATAGTATAGCGGACAACGGATCCAGTGGGTTCTTAAATGGTAAGAGAATACCACCACATGGACAACTACGCCGCAGTCAGCGCATTGGTTGTGTTGCCAGCTTTTTTACGCCGCTCCGATATCCTCCGATATCCTCATTCACTCAGCGAAACACAATACAAGTATCGTTTCATGTTGAGTATACTGTGAGCCCGTGGTATCGTGCGTCAGCATATGCTTCAGCATGGCTCTTCGACGGGTGTAATACGATTAGCTGTCTATTCTGTCCAAAAGTCCTATCTCTCATGTACGTACTCTAATTAAGAATAAATATTAAATGAAATTGTGTGGTGTTTCAGGTGGGGAGAAGGAGGAGAATGTAGTTCGTCTTACAGCGGAGCCAGCTGACTGTGTGGTGGGTGCGGGTGATCGCGCCGTTCTGAGTTGTGGAGCTGCGCCCCCTGCCCGTGTCTCTTGGCGGTATAGTGCGCATCATGCACCCACGCGCGACCATGCGCTATCCCACACGGATATATATAGGTAAGTGGACGTACAAAATTTCCCTTCCCCTCCCCTTCACTGTATTTGTCACCCACCCATCTCAATTATATATTTAAACACATTAATAATTTTTTTTAATATATACCGAATTAATATATACAGATGATTATAATTTGTTCAGTCTTTGGAAGGACAGTGGCCGGGCGAGTGTCTTTACATTGTCGCACTAATTGGGACGGTTAGTCCGAAGTGATATCTCGGGCTCACAGAATGCTCAGCGTGAAATGGTACTTGTACTATGTTACGGAGGCCCTTGAAGTTACATCGCTTAGGTGGCGTCAAAAGCCGGCAACACAATGTGGCGTGATTGTCCGTGAACGACGGAGTTTTTGTCCGCTATACCATAAAAATCATATAATACCATCTTAAAATTATGTAAATGAAAGGTGAAGCATGAAAGAATGAAGTTTAATCCAATTGGAATCGCTCGTGCATTTTATATACGCACATTATAATTAACGCATTCCCTTACCTTTCTATCATCATCATCATCATCATCAGCCCATCTAAATCCACTGCTGGACATAGGCCTTACCTTCCTATGCCGGAAGAAAATTATTGTTCATTACGAGAACACATTTTGAAATATTAAACCAAACTGTTAACAACAAAGGAAATGATAGCTTTTTGTTCTTTACGAGTAAGGTTGTTATTGAAACTTCTTTCTTTCTTTTTTCTTCTTTGTGGTCAAATATAAAGCGATTTAGTGTCAATTGAAATATATTTTGATGTGTCGTCGTGTGTAGTCGAATATTGTTATCCTTAAAGAAGTGGTATTAATTCTCCTCGCCCGACAACTCTCGACCGCTCGACATTTAAAGATGAACTGCAAAGATAATAATAAGGTAATAATGGCTTAGTCCCTTCAAACACATTAAACTACGTAGACGTTTATTCTATAGCGTGTAGAATGTTTGTAAGATTCGAGGGCTCTTATTATTTAGCACGAGTCAGTTAAGTATTAGTAATGTTTATTGTGGGTATTTCAGGAAGCAAGCGGCGAACGGGTCGCTGGTACTCGAGAGCATGTCTGCGGCGCTGGCGGGGCAGTACCAGTGCGTGGCTGCGCTCGAAGGGCTCGGAGTGGTCGTGTCCCGTGTTGCCACTGTGCATCTAGCTGGTTGGTTCACGCTTTAACTATGCAGAAATAGATAAATAATTCATATACTGTGGGATCTCGATAACTCGAATGTCAAGGGTAACACCAAGAAATTTGAATTAACAAGAATTTCGATATACATAAGATTTATTTGCGAGTTATTGTGGAGTTAAAGATAAACAATAATTCGACTTAGATTTGTGGTACACATTTATTTAAATAAATTTAAATGCTTCATGTACTAGAAAAAACTAAACGGATCTCGGTCTGGGGTGGGACACGATCACCACGACATCAAAATAAATATTTTCTAGTGTATTTTAATTGATATAAAGGCATCATTCAATTTTTATCCATGTTAGTTTGACGAGTTAACCTTATATTTCAGAGGTCCCCGAGCTGGCAGAAGTCGCCAGTGTGGTGGCGACTGTCGAAGGTGGGGTAGCGCTGCTATCGTGTGGGTTAAGGCCGCCGCCACGCCTTGCAATCCGTGTTTTACCGCCGCCCGGGGCGCCAGCAACCGCCGATCGCCGGGTCTACGGCGCCGCCCGCCTTCACGCTCATCCTCCATTACTTAGGCTAAACGTTAGAACATGACTATATATTGTTTACTGAGTATACCTAAGCCCACCATATACCACAGCAACTCAAAGCTGGTAGCGCAATAGACGCGCGAATATTTATTTAATTTTTACGTGGAAAATTAACAGCTAAATCAAAATAATATAGTAAACAAATTATAAATCGGCAAGCCACTTATAAGTTTTCACTTCTAAACACAGAAAATAGGTTACAAAAGACAAAGTACAATCGAAGTTCACTGTGACCAGACACTAACATACACTGCATCAGATATACTCGCACCCTTCGAAGAAGCCAAGGCTCAAAAGTCTTCTTGTCGAAGGCACTCCTTGCATACTTTCATACATTTTTGTTTTTTTTTGTCTATAGCGGACAACGGAGCAGGTGGTTCTCCGATAAGAGAACACCGCCGCCCATGTACAACCGCGTCACATTCCGCGCATTGGTTGTGTTGCTGGATTTTTACGCCGCTTAAGCGTCATTTTTAAGGGCCTCCGATATATTCACTCACTCAACACACAGTACAAGTACCGTCGCACGCTGAGTATTCTGTGAGCCTGTGATATCAGTCACGGTTTATCATAAGTTGAACCGTGGAACATTCTTTCTCGAATAGGAACAATAATTGACATTGGAGTAGGTACCGTCGGCAAATTTTACAGATTCTAGCAACACCCATAAGATCTGATTTGAGGGTAATAAACAATTCTACATGCTCTTTAAATTCATCATTCACAAAGTACGGTACTTAAGTTTGTTTCTCCTTCGCTATGTTCCGTATTATATCTTTATTTAAATGTAAATACTTTTTCCAACGTTCTCTATATTGTGCGTTTCAATGTAACTTCTTGTCAATCTCGCTTCAGGGCATTTTTTTCAAATTAATTTGTATATTCGTCAATGTCTTCACAATATGTTCCACCACATATGTTGCACTTTATCAGTCATTGCAATCACAAAAAATCAATTTATTTGTAAGTTGTACACAAATAGTTCGTATATTTTGTTCTGCTATATTTTGTTATGACGTGGTGGCTTCGCAGGTGTTAGTCACTTATGTGGCTCGATTATGGACCAAAATATGTAACTAGGTTAGGAAACTACGTGTGATCTTTGCAAATATCTTTTGGACACTTACTATTTTTTTTTAATTGTCCTCGCCTCCGATTCCGGCAAAGGCAGTTTTTAGCGCGGTTCTACACAGAACCCAAACATCTGACTTTGTTTTTGTCCTCAAGAGAGGCTATCAACTTATTGTTAGCTTGTGTGATTTGATCATCCGGATCGTGTCATACATGAAGCGCCTTCCGGTGCCTAGCTCGCCTTTGTCTTATCGTGTTGTAAAAATGAAAAACATGCGACAGAAACATATATCAGGCCGGACAATGAGTAAGAAGGGATCAATGTCGCGCTGCTCACATATATATTATTGAACTTCTTACCAGGAGACTCGCCACTATCAATATATAATTTAAAAACCATCGTAATCTTAATAATCATGTAACGGGATGGAATATCTTATAGGAAATTTCGAGTCTTATAATACAGGTGACATGGCTGAAGAACGGCGTGCCATTGCGAATGGAGGCAGCGCGGGTCTCGCTAACACCCAGCGGAGCGCTTGAGATCGATCCAGTGCGAGCCCACGACTCCGCGCTATACCACTGTCGCGTTACGCTGCAGTCGTCCCGCGACACATCCGCCCGGTGAGCAATGTACTTTACCCTTAGGTGCCGTCCTTTAATCATGTGATTTTATTTAGCACTTTTTGACGCCATCCCATTTTGGTGATATCTAGTAATATTTAAGCTCCCTCCCTCCCCATCGAACATAATGTGTATTATTTGTACCTGCCCACAAGGAATCTTAAAATTTTACGAATATTATCTTTAAATACAGGCAGGTTTAAAGTATAATTTTATGTTTCGTTTGGAAGTCGCGCGTATTAAAATCACGAAGTTTTATTAATTAATATAGAATGCTGATATAAAATTACTATATGTTGGGCAGAAAAATAAATACACGTGATATGTTACTGCATCGTCTCCCTTGTGATATTTGGTGATTTTTATCTAATACCCTTCCCTCCCCCTCCTCCTACCCTCCTCCTCCCCTTTACCCTCCCCTTTCTCCTCCCCTCCCCTTCCCTCTCCTTTAAAGCCTCACGTGTTTATTTCCAAATGTCTTAACAAATGCCTTAAAGACGTTCAGTTGTGGAACGACAAACATCGAGGTGAAAACGATGACACTTTGTATAGGCACTGGCTTAATGTTCGATGATGAAATACAGCAGCAGGTATCAATCCAAACAGCTTCTCCAAACATTCCATTCAATAGTATGTTTTACTTACAGTACCGGTGGTAAAATAGAGCTACGAGTGAATACAGAAATTGCAAATTTGGAGGCTGCACCGCGCTTTATTGCCACACCGCAACCCGTCACCGTGATGGAAGGTATAAGATTACATTTATCTGTATTAGTAGTATTTAAAATAAGCGAAACTGTTATTCAAAAAGTTAGAAATCCTATATAGATTGTGAAGAATATGTTGCGTAAGCGCAGAAATCTCAATACGGTGAAAAACCTATTATCTATTTATAAAGAAATTTATCAAGGAGAAACACATAGAAATTTGTCTACCTCATGCTCAAGTGTAAATTAAAAATGGTTCTATGTCTTCGACTAAAAGAGGTTCGAGCTGTCGAGATTCCACTGTATTTTATAAAACCGTATGTTTATTATAGGTGCGTCGGTGACATTGGAGTGTGCGGCAATTGGCAACCCCAAACCTCAAGTGACGTGGCTCAGCAATGGTGTTGCCATCGACTTGAAGTGAGCCTTTATCTATTTTTTAGAAGAAGAATCGCTAACTTATTGCTAAAACTCGTAGCTAAGTGGTTTAATAAGTCTACCATGAAGCGAGAGGTATCTTTATTGAATCCCGGTCCGGGCAATCATAAATAATTAATTTATAATTTATTACGCGAGTGTCTTAATACTGTCGTTTTCGTGGGAGAGCCATGCTGACGCATTAATTAGGCCGGCTCGTCCGAAGTGATACCACGGGCTTGAAATGTTACATGTACTTGAAACGGTGTTTCTACTGTTTTCCTGAGTGACTCAGGATATCGAGGGCCCTTAAAAAGTGTTAAAAGCTTAAGTGTTAAAAGCCGTCAACACAACCAATGCCCGGATTGTGGTGCGGTTGTCCTTGGGCGGCGGTGTTTTCGTACCATTATATGAGGCTCATCGGTTCCGTTGTCCGTATACTCTTTTAGGTATATTTTATTTGACTCGTTATATACATAAACTTTGTCACTGTAAATGTATTTTATATTAAGACTTTGTGTATTTCCGTTAAAACAAGTTGTCAGTTTTCATATTATGTATTTGTGAATTGTCAGATTTTTTTAACATTTACAGTGACCTGGATTCACGGCTCTATCTGGTTGGAGCGGGCTCCCTACGAGTTCAGTCCGCGCGGGCGCTGGACGCCGGCGTCTACACATGCCGTGCCACCAATCGCTTGGACTCGGCCGATCACTCCACGCATCTATACGTCTTAGTGAGTCTATCGTATCTTACCATGACTATATTTATCTCTCTATTAAAATACTATAAAAAAGGCAGCTATATTTTTGAGGAATAACATAATTACTCGCCATTGTTTAGGTTTCTTATAACATACAGTAAAAAGTGATAGAGCTTGATTACTTTTTTGAAAGTGAAAAATAATCCATAAAAGAAATAATTAGTTACTAAAAACATTATTTAAAAAATGTTGACAATAATCGCTGTGTGTATGAAATTCGATCGGCAAGACTTAGTTTTCATAATATTGACATGATCTTTCAGAGTGCACCCCGCGTGATGTTACCAGAAGGTAATAT
The DNA here is from genome assembly GCA_018230265.1 of Delias oraia. Lineage (NCBI taxonomy): Eukaryota > Metazoa > Arthropoda > Insecta > Lepidoptera > Pieridae > Delias > Delias oraia. The sequence goes on from DWCF01003502.1 coordinate 8,343, forward strand.
AGTACGCGCGCGACGTCGCGGCGATTCCAGATTGAGCTGCGAAGTGAAAGGTCGGCCTCCGCCGCAAGTCACTTGGCTCAAAGACGGTGAACCACTATCCCCACACAACCACGACATTGCCATCGTTGATGGGTAATGGATCCTATACTTATGTAAAATATAAATATATAATTAAAATACTGTGATGCCACATTCTACAGAGTTGAGTTTATTTATTTAAATACTTTTTTCATCTTAGAGTAGACGTTGCTTTATGAAGCGATATTTTGAAAGACACGTAGCTAAGTGGTTCGTAACCCGGTCAGAACATTTATAACTTATTAGGTTTGGAAGGGCTTGAAAGTGGGTGGGCGAGTGTTCTAGTACTATGGCACTCGTGGGAGAGCCATGCTGGTGCACTAATTTGGCTGACTCGACGGTATTTGGACTGTGTTTCGCTGAGTGAGTGAAGATATCGGAGGCCCTTGAAGTACGTTAAATCGGGAAACACGACCAAAGCGCGGTTGGTGATGGGCGGCGGCGTTCTCTTACCACATAGGAGACCCAGCTCCTTTGTCTGCTATACCATAAAAAAACAAATAAACCTTTTCCATAGATCGTCGCTGCGTATTCAAGGCGTGTTGCCAGTGGACGCGGGCATGTTCCAGTGTTTCGCGACGTCCCCCGCCGGCACTGCCACAGCTGCTCTCCGTCTCGTAGTTCTGCCACCGCACCATGGTAGCACACTAATTTATTTAAAAAATGGAATCCTGACTGTAGTATCTCAATACATTTAGCATTAAAAAAAACCAACCTCAAATTGCCTTGCTACGAGATTAGAAAAGTTAGTAATTATTTCATGGGTCAATATATAAGCTATGCCTACGCTTGTATATTTGGATCCCAGAAAGCGTTTAAAATGTTTCAGTAAATAATATAGAATAAGAGATTTTATTGCTGACGCTACGCCTCGGGAATAAGGCGATCGCTCCAGGTATTTTCTGGAAATTATTAAAATAAATGAAATGACCTAAACAGTTCTTCTCAGGTCTGGGTAGGCTTGGAACCGGTAGTAGAGTCACTGATATTCATTAATGATTGTAAAATCCTAAATGATAATTAAAGTATTTTTTTATTCCTTGACAATAGTTTAAAGAATCTTGTGCTTGTACAGAGATTTTAATATCTCTCTACTTTAATGAATGTATTCCAAACCCCGAAAGTCCTCCATCGTGTCATATATATTTTGATATAACCATTTATTTATATTATATATATATATATTTCGTTAAAAACCTTTTATTTTAATTGAATAGATTTGCTTTCATTAAAATTAATGACATATCCCAATTGTATGTGATGATTTTGATTCGATACATGTTTATATTTACGTCATACAATTTTTCTTTATTTTTTACTCTATTACAATGTATATGTTTTGTTTTATTTTTATGTTATTTTTAGTTTTAATGAATAAATTCCAGTCTCCGAACCTCCCTCGCGCGATTTAACCAACAGCCTTCAAAGTATAGAGGATGAAGGGCCGGCGCTGGAACTGGGAGAAACTGCATCAGCGTTTACGCCACATCCATTGGACTATGACGACTATATTATAAGCGATGTTTCCTTTCACGCTGACGAAGGATCCGATAGCGATTTGGAGGGCAACGCGACTGTAGTGTCTGCGCCTCACGACTTGAAGGCGGTCATTGTGAAGCATAGGTTTGTGACACTCAGCTGGGAGGAGCCTCAGCATAAGTTGGAAGACATCACCGGCTACGCGGTGTTCTACAAGGTCAAAGGAAGCGAACGGTACGTATTTCATTATCGCCATCGTGTTTTAATTGTTTAGCTGTTTAAATTTCTAATCGCGATAGCTTTTATAGAGTTTGACGTTTTGAATTGATTGTGTTTCGCAGAGAGAATGAGGATATCGGATGCCCTTAAAAAGTGCCACTAAGCGTAAAAAGCCTGCAACACAACCAATGCGCGAATTGTGGCGCGCTTGTTCATGGGCGGCGGTGATCTCTTACTATATATGAGACCCACCTGCTCCGTTCTCCGTCATAGAATAAACCTAACCTAACATAAAAAAAACAAATGTTAATAATAATTAATATAGATTTTTTTTGATAGTGGTTTATGTTTACAATCATAGGGTATATCATGGAGATTTATGTAAAAAAGTATTATGGGTGACTTAATATTAACGTTATATTTCGATAGGTAAAATATAAATAAATAAATTATATTAATTATATATAATTAAATAGGTAAATAATTCTATTATTTTAAGTTAGTGATTTTTTAGGATTGCCATTTATTAACTGCATAAAATACGGCAAATTAAAACCTTGCGTTAATTTTGGGACATCTCTATAATGTATATGTAATACTAGCTAACCCGGCCAAACGTTGTTTTTCCACATAAGTATATTATCAATTACTAATATCCCTATTAACAAATAAGGGTTAATTGAAGAGGGGTGAAAATTTGGGATTGTATGTATTTCTATGTGTTGTACCATGAAAAAATAAAAAAAGTTTGTCGAAAAATAAAATAAAAAAGTTTTTAATTCAAAAAAGGCGATTCTACCTTAATATGTATGGGGATAAAAATTTGATGTTGTCCGATTCTCAGACCTAACGGATATATACACAAAATTTGATGAAAGTCGATCGAGCCATTTCAGAGGAGTATAATTATAAACACCGTGACAGGAAAATTTTATTTATTAAGTTTTTAGAATTGTATAGCATACATAATTTATTTATTTAATGCCCACAGCGAGCGCGTCTCCCGTGGCGGTCCCGCGCGTCATGAAATCAACATAGCGTCGCTTCAGCCTAACACAACCTACGTGATTACGGCTCGGGCATACACATCTTCTGCCTCGTCACCGCATACTGCGGTTAGTTTATCACTATACGACGTCATATTCACTTAAGCATTTATATGCTTAAGTGAAGTGCTTATCTTATTATTAAGATAAATATTGTGTATTCTTAGGTACGACTATACCATTAAATATATATTTCATGACTAAAAAAATAACAAATGCATTTTTATCTATGCATATAATTTAATTTTACTAACGTACATTTAAATATAAATATATAACGTTATATAAAAGGGGGAAGCCTATGTCCAGCAATGGACGTCTTACGGCTGAAATGATGATGATGATGACATTTAAATATGCTGTAATATCAAGCAACATGTTATTAAAAACTAAAAGAAATGTCATTTATATGCGATGTATTTAACCAATAACTATCGTCAGTCTCCAGATCATTCTATAAAGTTGTAGTACAGTGTTTTCCAACGGGAAGTGGTTACATGCATGGGCGTTGTCATCTCTGGACAATAAATAAATGCTAAAAGTCTCGTAATGACGTTCAAATCAAATTTTTTTATATTTTTCATAATAAACAGTTATAAATACGTGATAATCCAATTTATTAGTCATTTATATTATAAAGCGGGTCCATGAACACTGTACTTTATTTCCTAGGGACCGTGACAACTAGGAACACTTGATTTCCTAGGGGTCCGTGGCTGAAACATGTAGGGTATCTCTGGTCTAGTACAATCCGATTATTTGTTTCATTTGGTCTGAAACATTATATTCATCAAAATACTTAACTCTTACAGGCGATAGAAGTAACGACACCCGCTGAGGAGGTGTCATTCGGTCCACCCGAGGAGGTACGCGCCGAGCCGGCTGGGCCGCATTCAGCGCGGGTCTCTTGGATCCCGCCCACAGCCCCAGCGCCACCCGCTAAGTACGCCGTCTACTACACCGAGGTGAACCACCCATATTTTAATCAGATACATAAACTTGAAGCTTATTATTACCATTTTTGGCACTTTGAGTCGCATTTTCTGGTTCTAAAAAAATAGAAGAAAAAGCTTTTTCAATTCCAACTTAGACTTCCTTATGAAAACATATTCTCTGTATGTCTCTCATATCTAATCTGTTATTGGAACCCCGATTTGAGTATAGGCCTCTACCATATTTTCATATTCTCTGACTTGCTTCTCCACTTATTTCCTTCCGTAGCAATTATCCACCCACGGTCCTAGGACGGTCTCTACTTCTTTTAGATCACAATTCGTTGCTTCCACTGTTCCCCTTTCATTAGTGCATATTGCTAATAGAATCATGGTTGGGTGATTCTAAGGGTCATTTGCTTTTGTTTTGTATAAAATTTTATCATTGTTTGTTGTATAACTGTTCTAGTGTGTCGCAATTAAAATTTTAAGTTTCCAGAGTATCGTGTAATAAATATGCAAAGTAAAATTCATTTGTTGATAGGTGGAAAGCGGACGTGAGCAGAGTGTATGGTGCACTACATCTCCGTGCACGCTAGAAGGCCTACGTGCGGCTAGTCTATATCGCGTGCGTGTCAGTGCTTTCGGCGGCGCCGCGTCCGCCGAGCGAGCGCTGCGCACATGGGCGGCCCCGCCTGCCGCGCCGCCAGCTAACGTGACCGCATTGCCTGCTACGCACACGGTATTCATTTTCATAATATACATTTTTGTAGAAAACAGGAATTTATATAATTGATATAAATGAATGTAATTGCATGTAATTTTTTTGTTATGAATTTTATTATTATTATATTAATATTGTGTTTTATTCTAATAACAGTTTTTGCTGGTTTTAAATTAGTGATACTCTTATTCAGTCGATTCAAGTGCGGTGGGAGGCGCCACCTGTGCGTACTCACGGCGGTCCATTGACGGGATACAAGATTCGCTATCGACTATCGAGTGGGAGCAGTGGAGGTGCTGGAGGACGCCGGAGGGCTGATTCTCTTACCACTCCGGCGGACGCCCGCCGGGCTGATCTCACTGATCTAGAGCCCAGTGCTACTTATCAGGTTCGAATACACAATATTTATAGACATAAAAAAGTAGTGCGCACTGTGACAAAGGGCAAAAGGTATAAAATAATAGACTTCGTTGATGTCGCTACGCATTGGGAATTAGCCGATGGCTCCAGGCATTTTTAGGAAATCTGTTAAAAAATTAAAATAGCCGAAACAGTTCTGCTGAGTTTGTTTCCAAGGTTTTTCTCAGCTCTGGATAGGCTTGGAACCGGTAGTAGTTCAATGACGTTCAGAAATGATTGTAAATCCTAATTGATTAATAAAGTATTTTTTTAAATTTTAATAATGTAATATAAAATATGTTCGATATTTGGTAAGATATTCTATTTGGTAAGAGAACACCGCCGCCCAAGGACAACGGCGCCACAGTCCGGGCATTTGTTGTGCTGCCGGCTTTTTACGCCACGAATACTAATTTAATACAAGAATAAGTTCTTATACTATTTTTGTTTTATTTCCAGATTCGAATCTGTGCGATAAACGCAAACGGTTCGGGTCCGTTCAGCGAGTGGGTGACAGCGACAACCGCTGGCCAAGAACGTGCAGACACAGCCGTGCCTGAATTACCGCCACCACTCACAGGCAAGACAATATTTTTAGTTCCTTTCTCGTTATCTGTACACATAATTAGACATCAGATTATATTCACTATCAAAATGCCGAAATTTGCATTTGCATGCAAATATGTTTTTTATATTTATTTATAGCGGACAATGGAGCAGGAAGGTCTCCTATATGGTAAGAGAACAATGTTGCCCATGGATAACCGTGCCACAGTCCGCGAGTTGGTTGTGTTGCCGGCCATTTACGTCACTAATCGGCATTTAAAAAGGTCCAGATATTCTAGAATCGTGGATAGTTCATGGACGGCGGTGTTCTTTAACCATATAGGAGACCCAACTGCTCCGTTGTGCGGTATACCATAAAAAAATGTTTTCTTTGTAGCTCGAGCTGGTCGCGACTGGATTTCCGTGTGGTGGAGCGGTTCTGGAGGAGGAGTGGGGAGTGAAGGCGGTAGTGGAGCCAGGGGCTGGTGGCTCGGATGGGGGCTTGGAGTGCCTGACGAGCAGTCGCGGGAGTTACCGATTCATAGAACGTCTTACGTGATACGGGGACTCGGTAAGCACACTTCATTAAATTATGCTATCTTTTTTTTATTTACGTAGGAACAACAATGGATGAGATGGGGTTATCCATCGGTGGAGGGCTGCTTGCCCTAGGTGAGCCTCCTGCTCATTTGCCACCGTTAATATAAAAAAACAAACAGTAACATTATAAAACTAAAATATAACAGATAACTAATACAAACCGTAATAATGTCACCCACAACGCTATTCTGAAATTAATAGATAGAAAATAATACTTATTATATTGCTAGGATAAAGTACAGATGTGTAATAAAAGTGAGTCAGAATAAGAAATAAGTGAGTGGGAGACTTTAAGAAGCTTGTGAATACAGAATATTTAAATTTACACAATGAACAATAAAACTATCAATTTCAAAAAATAGTTTATTGCTAAGATATAATCATGCGACGATCTTATATAAGTCTAAAAATACATTTATGAATTACTTATATGTTTATGTATTTCTTCCAGAGTCTAATTCAGAATATGTAATATCATTGCGAGCGAGCAATGCTCTGGGTCTAGGCCCAGCGGTGTACGCTACTGTGCGTACTCGATCCGCTCTGCCGGACGATGAGCCGGATGAGCCGGACGAGCCGGATGATCCGGATGACCCTGAAGATCCTGATGACACAGACGATACACCGCCGCTCATACCACCTGTTGGACTAAAGGTATATGCATAAAGGCATCTGATAGATAATAGCATATAAGAATGAACGCTTTATGGGCCTCCGATATCCTCACTCTCTCTCGAAACACAGTACAAGTATCGTTTCACGCAGAGTATTCTGTGAGCCCGTGGTATCACTTCGGACGAGCCGGCCCATTTAGTACATCAGCATATGCTTCAGCATGACTCTCCTACGGTAAAACAAACTAAAATAAAAAAAATACATCCAATGAAGCCGCTAAAAGTTTCTACAACCTTCAGATGGTATTATAATGTATTTTTCTATAATACATGGTTATGTAACATATTACAGGTAATCATGCTCAGTGGAACTACAGCTGTGGTATATTGGACCGACCCAACATTACCCAAAGGACAGGTATGTTTCTCTTGTATCAAAGACAATTTTTTAATCTGATTATATAATCAGTATATATATCAGAACATAGTATATACTATGTTCGTTAATGTTAGTGAAACGTTTAACAATAGTAATTTATCTATATTTTCTAACTTTTGTTATTCATCTAGAATCTGTATATTTTTGTGTATATAAGAATCGGAGCCTATATCAACACGTAATTATCTTAATCGTAGCCTGCAACGGATGGGAGGCGATACGTGGTGCGGTGGTCTAGTGCGGGAGTTCGGCCTCGTACCTACAACGTGACAGACCTAAACTGCATGCTAGATGACCTTAGGCCCTATACCACCTACGAGTTTGCCGTTAAATTAATTAAAGGTATGCTTAAATCTTGTATAACGAATCTTGTATAATGAATTGATTATTTTCACAATATACTTTAATTTATAATTTATTCGGTCTCTGGAAGAGCTTGACAGTGGCCGGGCTAGTGTCTTTATAGTTTCGTATCCGTGGAGAGCCATGCTGACGCGCTAATTGAGCCGGCTTGTCCGAAGTGCTCACAGAATATTCAACGTGTAATGGTAGTTGTACTTGAAACGAAGCTTTTACTGTTTCACTGAGTAAGTCAGGATATTGGAGGTCCTTAAATATGCCACTTAAATGGCATAAAAAGGCAGCATGGCGCGGTTGTCCATGGGCGGTGGTGTTCTCTTACCATATAGGAGACCCACCTGCTCTGTTGTCCTCTATACGTTAAAAAATATATTTGTGGAAGGAAAGATCGTTACATGTTATTTACCTGTATCTGAACACAGGCGGGCGTGAATCGGCCTGGTCGATGCTAGCAAGCAATACTACCTTAGAGGCGGCTCCAGGAAGTCCTCCTAAAGATCTCCGAGTGTCACCGGCGGCACCTGCAGCGCGAGCTGCTGATCTTGTTTGGACGCCACCGGTCCGACCCAATGGCCGTATCACTGGTAAGACTCAAATAAGTTATACTATTTATACTTAATTTATACGCTTAACATTGCTGATATCATACCGTATAAGGAGACCTGCCTGCTGTGTTGACCGCTGTACATTCAAAAGAAAACAAAACTGAAGTTTCAATTTTTATTTTCGTGTTTAAATTTATATTGTTTATTAATTTTTCAAAATAATGCGTGGCTGGGCGGCGTTGTTTCTTACCATATACGAAACTCACCTACTCCGTTGTACGCTTTACCATAAAAAATCTCAAATACAATGCAAATAAGGGTAATAAATAATTAAATATTAACATGATAGTAAAAATAAATGTGTCACTTATGTACATTTATTTAGATTTTCAATCATTGTAATTATGATTGATGACAATTAAATAGAATAATCTTTAATTATTCCTTAATTTACAGTAATAATAAATCAGATCACTTAGACGTTCCACTAAGCGCTCAGAAAGATCACTACACATAAACTCAAGTAAAATGTGTTATGGAGTATTTAGAGCGACATTTGACAAAACATGTGATCTTTAAGAAATAGTTTTAACATTTATAAGCGTATTTAATTTTAACAAAGATTTACATTTAATTTTTGGTTTTCCATAGAAACACGCTTCCACAGCAATATCCGATCAGAATAGTATAAAACAATTTTCTCGTCGCCATCTTAGTGTTTGAAGTGACAAATTTCAAATATTCCGCCAATAAGCCTATCTCGTTTATCACGCATTCTCAACGTACACTTGGACCCACCTTTAAGATCGATCGTTGTGTTCGTGGCGTAACGAAAGCTGTGATGCCAGCAGTGACGTTTCGCTAACAACGATCGCGGTTGAGAGGTGGAACGGATTACCGAGCATTTTGAGCGTTGTGAGCATCTATGCGTATTTTAATTTAATGACATTGTCAGGTTACGTAATAATGTACGCGGTGCAACGCGGCGATAGGGGTGCCGATAATGGAGCGGCGGAAGAATGGACTGCCTTAGCCGCGGCGGGCGAGCGTACGCGTTCACGAGTCGATCGCTTACGACCACGCACCACATACGGCTTCAAGATACAGGCCCGCAACGCCAAGGGTCTGGGCCCTTTCAGCACCGTCGTTGTTTACACCACTGGACCCGGTAATATAAAATGTTTATCTGGAAATTCTTGAGGGCCTCATATGTAAGTGCCCGCGAAGCGAAAAGTTTCGGCTTCGAATCCTAATTCGGACAGTTATATTTTTTTCGGTCTCAGTAATATCAGGTCCAGTATCGTAATAATATCGTACCTCTGGGAAGGAGTGCCATGCTGACGCACAAATTGGGCCGGCTTGTCAGAAGTGATACCACGGGCTCACAGAATACTCAGCGTGAAGCGGTACTTCTAATGTGTTTTGTTGAGTGAGTGAGGATATCGGAGGCCCTTAAGAATGTGGCGTGGGCGGCGGAGTTCTCTTATCATATAGGAGACCCACCTGCTTGATCCGTTGTCCGCTATATAAAAACAAACTGATTCGTTTTTGATTATACTGATCTAAATTTGGAAAAATTAAATTGTAATTTTATCAATAGCAAATGCTAAGTGCCATGTTAATGGTGTGAATTTAAAGATTTCGGTGCTGCAATCACAGTCCGGCTTGTACAATTTTCAGAGACGGGTGAGGGAGCAGGTCTGGCGTCCGCGACGTCTGCGTGGCTATGGGCGAGCGCCGGCGGCGCATGTGCAGTTTTGGCACTAGCCGCTGCTCTTGCTCTCTCACTGTGCTGTCGACGCCCACATCCACCGCTTTCGCCCGATACCAGGTAAACAATTTAAATGTTCGTTAAATTTTTTCTGTAAATAAATTTAAAAATTGTTAAGGGACGTTGTCACTTTCTAAGAGCTAATTTTTGTTATAATTTAAGTGTCTCACGGAAGCAAAAAAAGTACACCCACAAATTTTATTTCCGCTTAGCTTAGCTTAAAAATATTTCATTTCATTTCATATAAAGAAAAGGAATACTTGAAAGGAAACCTTAAGAGAAACTTGCAGCTATTGTGTACGCTGTAATAAAGAATACACTGGTGCTTTGAACTCACTGATCGGTGCTCACTTATCTTAAAGTCTTTTTTGGAATAGCGGACAATGGAATATGGTAAGGAATATCGCCGCCCATGAACAACCGCGCCACAGTCCGCTCATTGGTTGTGGTGCCGGCTTTTAACGCTAAGTTAATTGTTATTTTAAGTGTTAGTTAATACTAAATTAAATGTTGTATAAACTATTTTCAATGTTATGAGCTCGCAGTCAACCCTCATGATGCCCACCAAAACTGTAACACCATTTCTCATGTCGAAGAGGATAATATAGTATATAATTCCTTTTGTTTAGCACTTACCAAAAGGCATCAGCTTCTGCCGGGATAAAGCCGCCAGACCTATGGATCCATCATGACCAGATGGAACTCAAACACATCGACAAAAGCCTGCACAGCTCCGCCAGTAAGAGTACGAATGCATTTATCCGAATAGAACTGAAGTAGTTACCCAGTTATTACTGGTTGCATGTCTTTGCATATGAAAAAATTATTTAGTTGTAGTTAATTGATTTATTCTCATGGAGACTGGTATATAAATTATTATATATACACATGTCTAACAATTTATTGATTTTGAATTCATAAAGTAAAATGATGTCATGACAGTTTTAAAATATTTCTACGAAAATTACGTCAAGTTTTTGATGGTGCAAAAACTGTCAAAGCTAAAGTTCTCAGTGTTTATTCATGACAGCATCTCCATTCAATTGCAATTAAGCAATTGCAATCTAGGAAAATTACGTCAAGTTTTTCATGGTGCAAAAACTGTCAAAGTCAAAGTTCTCAGTGTTTATTCATGACAGCATCTCCATTCATCGCAAAAATTGACATGGTCAAAATGCTCACAGTATTTATTCTTCGATTTCATTCAATTTTTTTTTATTATTCTATAGCGGACAACGGAGCAGGTGGGTCTCCTATATGGTAAGAGAACACCGCTGCCTATGAACAATCGCGCCG
>DWCF01003503.1:0-19389 GCA_018230265.1 Delias oraia
TCAAGATCGCAGCGGGTGGGCGTCTTTGAGGGAGGCCTATGTCCAGCAGTGGACTTGAATGGGCTGATGATGATGAAACTTAACCGAATTGGTAGAGCCTTTCTCGAGTGTTTTTCTAAGTAAAACCTTAGATAATATTTTTTATTTAAATTTAGTTGTACGGGAAAAATCACAGAATATTCAGCGTTAAACTTCATTTGTACTGTGTTTCGCAGAGTGAGTGAGAATATCGGAGATCTTTAAAAGTGCCGATTAAGCTATGTAAAAAGCCGGCAACACAACCAGTGCACGGACTGTGGTGCGGCTGTCCAAGGGCAGTGGTGTTCTCTTACCATATAGGAGACCCACCTGCTCCGTTATCCTCTATAAGATAAAAAAATTAGTTAGTACTTAAATATCATTTGAGAAGTGGAATATTCTAAAATTGGACTGTCAAAAGGCGCTTCTGAGGATAAGCATTGTCGTATCTACGTCCAAATATTCTACAACTAAAAGCCTGAAATAGACATCCCATACTCAAAGTCTTTCCATAAACAAATTACGTTGTGTCAATAATGTGTCATGGCGGCTTAATTTCTTTCCCCGTACAACTAAAGCCTATATGATTGATGTATGTACGTTACGACATATGTATGTTTGCTCATATAAAGCTTATCCATTGACACTCGCTTTTTAGTTCAACGAAACATTTTAAAACGATCATATTTCTTCTCAAAATTGAATTTTCTTTGCGTGTTTTGTTGTACGTATTAAAATTAGTTTGGGGAATAATTTATATCTACTAAGTTTTCACGCATCTGTTACTATAAAATTGTTTTAAGAATTATGAAGAACAAAAGGCAAATCGTACTAATTTGTATAGAAACAATAAAATGTTTTGCTCTCTGCTCTTCTGATATGAATTATCTTTTAGTTTTGATAATATGATTATATAAATTAGTGGAACCGAATTTATTTTTTAATTATATTACGATGGATTTAGGTTTGTTTGAATACTATACAAAGGACAATAAATAAAATTGATTAAAGCTAAACAGAATTATTAATTAATATCAAAAATAATTATTCACTTAGTCAAAATCAAACATTTACAATGTTAAATATTATTAACATTCTTTCGTTATTCTGTTCTTATATATTTTTTATGTTTCATCTTTTTATGGTATAGCGGATAACAGAGCAGGCGATTCTCTTATATAGTAAGATAACACCGCCGCCCATGATCAACCGCGCCACTGTCCACACATTGGTTATGTTGCCGTCTTTTAACGCCACTTAAACGAAACTTCGGCCTCCGATATCCTCACTTAGAAGCACAGTACATATACCGTTTCTCTATGAGTATTCTGTGAGCCCGTGGTATTACTTCGGACAAGGCGGCCCACTTAGTGTGTCAGCATATGCTTCAGTATTAAGACACTCACCAGATATAGGAGACCCACCTGCATCGTTGTCCGCAATAGAATTTAAAAAAAATATATAATAATTACAAACATTACATTGTAATATTTTCTAGCAATTCAAGGTCATTTATCCACGGAATGTTTTTAAAAGGGGAATCTCTCCCCATCTTGACAATTTGCACAAAAAATTCCCGCCCGACAAAAAGTATCGCGCGCCAACTGAAAATTTTCAGAAAAACCTTGTGATTTATACCGTCTTACGCAATAACATGAAATCTTTTTGTTGTTTTAAATGTTTCGCCCGGGCCACCATTTGCATTGAACGCTTTTTATGGTCTCTTCTGTCTCATTTGATTTGGGTAGAATAAATTTAGAGTTTTAATTTCGCTTAGTCTTTCGCACATTGAATATTCATAACGTGAAAGTTTCTTTCCATATATTTTAAACCCGGCAATTTACTCGCAAACCTGCAAAGACTAAGAGTGTCTATGGCCGGAGAACCGCTTATCTTGGGTGAACCCTCTGATCACATACATCATTCAGATAAAAACCATAAAATATTCGTATTTATGTATGAATAAACTATAAACGTTAAATTTTGAGTTACAATAATCCTATTAACATAAGCCATATTTATGGTATAGCGTGTCATTAAGTAGGCGGGTCTCCACTATAGTAAGAGATCATCGCTGCCCATGAACAAACGTGCTACACTCCGCGCCTTGGTTGCGTTGTCGGCTTTTTGCGCCGCTTAAGCGGAAAATTTAAAGGTCTTCGATATTCTCACTCACTCCGCGAAACACAGTACAATTACAGTGTCATGCTGAGTATTCTGTCAGATCGTGGTATCACTTCAAACGGGCCGGCTTAATTAGTGCCGCAGGATATACTTCACACTTTGGCATAGGTAAAAATATGAATATATTTTTAATTTTATTTTTCACAGTGCCTCCGGACATAATGAGCGATGATACATCAGGAGATGTGTCTGTTCAAGAGTTGGAAAATGCGACTCTCACATGTAAGGCGACTGGTCATCCATCTCCAAAGATCACATGGAGAAGGGAAGACCATGAACCTATACTGCTGAAGAAACCAAACTCTAGGGAGTTTGAAAAAGGTAATTTGTTATAATATAGCGGATAACGGAGGAGATGTGTCTTCGTCGTGATAACCGCTTCCCATAGACCTATCTTTCCCATGGAAAAGTCACGCTGAAGCATATGAGGACGCATTAATTAGGATGGAACGTCCGAAGTGATACCACGGGCTCACAAAATACTCAACGTGAAAGTACTAGTACTGTGTTCTCTGAGTGAGTGAGGATATCGGAGGCCCTAAAAAATTCCGCTTGTGTGGCGTAAAAAGCCTTGTTGCTGGCTTATATCCTCACTGACTGTGCAAAGCACAGTACAAGTACCGTTTCAAGCTGAGTATTCTGTGATCCCGTGGCATCATCATAATAATCCAATCATGAGCCGGCCGACATAATATAAAAACCTATAGAGAGATATAACTATTAAATAAATAATTGAGGAAGCGATATTAGTGAACATTAAATATCGTTTTCATTATAATTTTTCGGGTAAATTAGTGTAATTAGCATAGTTAACTGATAATTTCTGTAACATTCTAATAAGTTTATTAAATAAAAAATTTCTTTGTATTTTTTCGGAGAAACAATTTATTGTTTATTTTGAAAATCCTCAATTGTATTACATTACATTATAAATATAATGTTATAGACATTTGGGATTTTTATTCCAGACGATTTACAATTTAATTAATAATAATACTATTAAACTATCCAAATAATAATAATATATTTTTAATTTAATAGTAATTCATATAAAGGTTGGCATGAACTTTGATTGTTGAAATATCACTCATATTATGTTTGTTCAAAATTGCTTCGAGTTCAATAGTTAGTGAATTCCTGAATAATTTCCATGCGATCTGAATAAAATAAAATTTTATTATTCTTTAGCGAAGTTAGCGTAACGCTAAGTCGAATAAGGTTACGTGCATAATGGAACAAATGTTTGCGGATTGCGATTTCGGAATCTTATCTAAAGGAAATATATGAAAGGGACACACCTTAGAGGTTTATATATTACCCGTGTGTCATATATCACCAACATGTGAATGTATGTGCTATAATTGGAAAAAAATACACTCTTCCTTTTACCATAAGAATCAGTCTGAGGCATATGCTGACGTACTATGTAATTTTTTGTAATTAGAGATATCACAGGCTAAAAATCACAGCCTGAAATTGTAATTGTACTATTTTAATGAGTACCAAAGTACCCAGTACCCAGCAAGTTTATCTTTCCGCTTATGAGACGTAAAAGGACGGCAACACAACCAAATCGCGCAATGCGAAGCATTTGTGCAGGGTCACGGTAAGGTCTAAACCTTACAGTGCCCATGAAAATGGTTAGCCATTGGAAAACTCACCTCGTTGAGATTTTTTTTGGTATAGCGGAGAATGGAACTGGTGGATTTTCAATATGGTAAGAGAACACCGCTATAGAATATAGAATAACCGCACCACAATCCGGCGTTTTAATTGTGATGCCTTCATTTCACGCCGCTTAAGTTGTACTTCAAGAGCCTTCGATATCATCAATCAACACAGTTTACCGTATTTTGCTGAGTATTCTATTAATAAACTAAAATAAAAACAAATGATTGAAATATTTTCGCCTTAATGGAGACAATAAAAGTATATTTATTCTGAAAACTCTTCAATAATTTAATATTGATATATATATTTTAATATATAATATATATTGATATTCAATAATTTTGATATTAATTGTCTTTATAGAAAGGATTTTAGACATATATTTATCTATGGGTTTGTGTAACGGGCGTGCTTTAGGGCGCTATAAATCGACACACCTTAGCAATTTATTGTGACCATAAAACCAACGCATTCTTAACCCCTTTCTGTAAGTATGAAGCATTTTGTTGATTTAAACTAATATTTATTTAACATTTCTGGTCAGATCGATTCTTTAGCATTGTGTATATTAGTTCCTTTTACAACTTCTATAAAATTTACTATAGGGTATATTTTGGAGAGTTTTCACCCGGGGAGAGCCATGCTGAAGCATATGCTGACGCTATAAATCGGCCGGTTCGTCCAAAATGATACCACTCACAGAATACTCAGCGTGAAATGATTTTTGTACTGTGTTTTTCAGAGTGAGTGATATCGGAAACCCTGAAAGTACCGCTTAACCGTCATAAAAAATCGTATACGCAATTAATGCGCGGACTATGGCGCAGTTGTTCATGGGCGGCAGTGTGATCTTCACACCTGGCCTCCTTTTCGTTTTCGGATCGTATTAAAAAAAGTAATAACGCGTAATATAGTGTTCATAAAAATACTTCTATATACATAAAACTTTCAAAATCAAACGCAACGAACCAAATAGTAAATAAAAGTAATTTCAAAGTAACAGAAATCGTATGAAAGCGCAATTTACAAAGTTTCAGACACGCAAAGTATTTGCACTATGTAAAATAATAGTCCGTGACATGAAATAACGGATTCGGGCTCTGACAAAGGTGTGTGCACAATGAACCCATTCGCCGTTCAATTTGTTAAATTATTCTGCTCGTTATTGTGATTTGAGTATTTTTTTTCATTACGTTTATTGGTCGAAGAATTAAAAGTTGACAATTATTTTGACATGCACGTAGCTAAGTGGTTATATTTGTCTACTGTGAAGCGAGAGGTATCGGGTTCGAAAACTTGTCCGTACAATTATAATTTAATTTATAATTTTTTCGGTCACTGGTTGGGGTTGACAGTGACCGGGCGAGTATCTTAATACTGTTGCACCCATGGGAGAGCCATGCTGAAGCATATGCTATTTGTTCTAATTGGAACGGCTCGTTCAAAGTGCTACGGGCTGACAACATATTAAACGTGAAATGGTAGTTGTACTTGAAATGGTGCTTTTACTATGTTTTATTGAGTGAAGATATTGACGTCCCTCATAAATGTCGCTTAAGCGGCGAAGAAAGCCAGGAGAAAGAGGAAACAACCAATTTGTGGATTGAGGCGCAGTTGTCCATGGACAGCGGTGTTCTCTTATCATATAGGAGTCCCACCTGCTCCGTTGTCCGCTATACCATAAAAAATTAAAGGTTGAGAATTATTAGGAGCCTTCTGGCGAAGTGGTCTTGTAAGTTACCGGGACTTCATTGGCGTTACGATCTTTTTATGGAGGTCCCCAAGTTGTAATGTTCGAATTACATGTCAAACAAATGTAAATGTTAGGGTCGTTCTGGAAGTTGTTCGGGCTACCGCTTTTTAACAGTGATACAACATTCCTTAACGGCAGTATAATGGTTCTCTAAATTGAATTCATTAATAAAGACCCTTTCCTTAAAGGCCGGCAACGCACCCGTAGCCCTGCACGGTCTGGGCGGAGGACCGCTTGTCTTTGATGAGCCTTCTGCATAGTAAACAACGTTTCAAAAAAAAATACGCAGGTTTATTAGTTTTATTATCTAGTTAATAAATTATATATTTTTAAATTAACATTAATAAATATTTGATTATAACCATTATGTCTTTTAGATATTTGTAATTTGTTTTAGAGTATAGTATACATAGTATAGTGTTAAAGTCTAAACAAACTGTTAAGCCTGTAAATTATTATTTTAGATTAATAAATAATTTTTACTGATTTAAGATTCTCTTTCACATAAAAACTACTTTATGGATTTAAATTAAACTTTGCAATAATATAGATCATTGATCGTTATAAAATAATTATAATTTCTGATTATATTGTAAAATTTGGCTAAAATATCCGATAGGCGGGTCGAGGAGAACAACGTCTGCTAAGTTCACTAATGAAGTATAATTAAACAATTTTATTCAGACAGATATTATTAGATATTAGTATTTGGACCATTTTTGAAAGATATTAACACATTAAACTGTCATATTTATAGATTATATTAAATTACCATAATTTATTTTCAAAATTTTTCATTTTTTTATCAATAATTATATCGAAGTAATAAAATGTAAAAAAAAAAATGAATTGCTTAATATTCTGGCTTGTAATAATCGTTCTAAAAATATACATTTGAGATCTTAGTATTCTGAAATCCGTTGAATTATTAGCATATTGCATTCATCAAAAATTAAGCCTTCTTTATAGTTTCAAGGATTTTTTTT
Source organism: Delias oraia (assembly GCA_018230265.1). Classification (NCBI taxonomy): domain Eukaryota; kingdom Metazoa; phylum Arthropoda; class Insecta; order Lepidoptera; family Pieridae; genus Delias; species Delias oraia. The sequence goes on from DWCF01003503.1 coordinate 6,613, forward strand.
TTAAAATAATCTCTAATATAAAAAATAGTTATTAAGTTTATTACATTATTAAGTACCTTACATGTTTACATTCAACTACCTCTTAGTAGTGTAGCCGAAATGCAAGAACAGGCCGAGACTTAGCCAGTCTTGGTCTTGCGCCAATACACCTGGTATTGGTCTTGGTCTTGGTCTTGCCGCAAGAGTCTTGCAATTACCTATCAGATTATAGCTATCTACTAAAGTTTACATCAGATCTTAGACAAACCTATGAGAATAGGAACATTTTGAACTTAAATTAGCATAGCCATAGTAAATACCAAACAGATTTATAAATGTCTAAAGATTTAATGAGAAATTCCAAAAATTACTGCCAAAAGAAGTCTTGTTCTTGTTTAAGTCTTACACGGTCAATATAGGCAACACTACGTCATAGTAAAAGTAAGTTTTATACTTCAAAATAAAAAAGGTATTTAGTTATATACAAGTTACAAGTGAATATATTGTAATTTTTAATGTTTAAATTCAGGCAAATCCTTTAAGTAAACCGTGTCATGTGCGAAAATGTGAAGATATATTGTGTCCTAAGCCGAGACGAGCGCAGGTGCGTTCGTAAATTGCTCTCAGAGCGTCTGAGGAGTTCTTGCTCTTATTCCCTCACAAGTGAAATATTTTAAGACGTAGCGAAAATGCTTTTGTCTTTGAGTTATGTATTTTTAACCTCGTAAAGAACTTTTTAAAAGTTGTTTTTTTATTATACAGCGGACAACGGAACAGGTGGGTCTTCTATATGGTAAGAGAACACCGCCGCCTATGAATAACCGCGCCACACTCCAAATCCGCTTAAGCTATACTTTTAAGGGCATCCGATATCCTCACTCACTCTGCGAAACACAGCACAGTTTAACCAGTTTTAACCGTTTCACGCTGAGTATTCTGTGAGCCCGTGGTATCACTTCACACGAGCCGACCCAAATAGTGCGTCTGGATATGCTTCAGCATGCCCCTTCCACGGGTTTCTTTAACCATATAGGACACTCACCTACTTAATTGACCGTTATATCATGTTCTTTTTTATTAAATTGTCTGTATCGTGTGTTAATGGAAATGTCTGAAAATATGAATCAAAATTAAATTTAAAATATAATTTAATAATAGATTGTTAGTTTTTCACGAATAAATAATATAGTACCCATTCTCTACTCTAATCAAAAAGTCACGATCGCTCCACCTGATATTTAAATTGGAAGTTAGAAGTTTATCTTGAATTCGAAAAATAGATTGATGTGACATTAAGTTTTCAAAATTCATTTATGCATTAGCTTTAATAATATTTTGTAAGTTAAATATCTACTTTCACCAAATTTTCTGAATATCAAAAATGTTATACCGAAAGTTCGAAGTTCAAGTTCCGGAAGTTATTAAGTAAGCATAATATTGATTAGAAATACAAAAAAGTAATATAACAGGTGAATATATATGAAATATAGAGTTTTCTTTACTTAAATCCGATGGGTACTGTTGCTTTTATATTACGTAATGATGTTAGTATGACAAATTCAATTTACATATTATTATATAATAATGACCTAATTAAAATATATATATTTTTTATTTTTATATAAAAGGTGGCAATCGAGCAGGAGACTCACCTAGGGCAAGTGGTCCTCCGCCCATAGACACAACTAGTCCTTGCAGAGTCGCGGGTGCATTGCCGACCTTTAAGGAATATGTACGCTCTTTTGTTGAAGTATTATTATTTATCAAAAATATGATAATTTTAGATTATTGTTTTTTTTTAACAATTTCATAGTGATTTTAAAGACAATCTATTATATATTATTATATAAATAATAATATAACAAAAGTATACAGTTTTGTTTATATTAATTTATAAAATTTACTAGTATAAATATGTAATAATAAAAATAATAAAAAATGTATTGACATGTAAGATTTTGTTTTAAATAAATGTATTGTATTTTTTTATAGTGTAGAAGACAATTGAGGATGGGGGTCTCTTTTATGGTAAGGAACACCGCCGCCCACGAACAACCGTTCCACCGTCCACGCATTGGTTCTATTGCCGGCTTCTTTACGCCACTTAAGCGACACTTTTAAGGGCTTCCGAAATCCTCAGTCATTCTGCGAAACAGTACAAATACCGTTTCATGCTGAGTATTCTGTGAGCGAGTGGTATCACTTCGGACGAGCCGGCCCATTTAGAGCGTCCGCATCTGTTTCAGCACGACACTCTCACGGGTGTTACAGTATAATTAGTTATCATTTATAATTGTTCGGACCGGGATTCGAACCCGATACCTCTCGCTTCATGGTAGACCTAATAAGCCACTTAGCTACGAGGCTCTCAAATTTCATTGTCAACATTACAAAGCTTATGCTATCTGTTCCTGCAGGACTGCTTTATTATATAAATTATTTAAGTATATAGTAATATTGATATTTAAAATAGAAATTTATAGAGTAAATAGAATTGTCAAAAATATTTTTTTCAATACCCAAACTTTTTCAGAGTATGTATTATAGAAACATTTTTGCTTGAGAATATTTTACAATATATATAATTTGAAAAATATATTTTAATATTAAAAGCATTACTTTAGCTAGGAATTATACAATTTAAAAGCAATTTGGAAAAGAGTTAAGTATATAATTCGTTCTACCTACGCTCTTTAAATCAATATCTCCGTGTAATATCAGGTTAAGCGATTCTTCCATTACGCCAACGCTAATAATATTTTAATATAAAAGGACTGCGACCAATCCACTATAAATTTTACTCATGGCTTAGTAGTTATAAAAAGGTTCTAGATTCAATTATTAGAGTAACATGATTTTTTTTTAACAGAAAGAGAAACTTTTGCCTTCAAATGTTGAAGATTAGCAGTTTTGAAAATCATAAATTTATTACTGGGATTAAGGATAAACTGCAATACATATTCACGCTGAGTATTTTGTGGTGTCAATTCGGACGATCCGGCTCAATTAATGTGTAAACTATAGCGCTATCGGATATAAGGTGGCGTAAAAAGCAGACAACGCAAAAAAAGCGAGGACTGTGGTGCGATTGGAGACAAATAGAAAACCCAGCTGGTCCGTTGTCCGCTATACTGTATAAAAAAAAATTATACCCGGTTCTTGAGAATTACGGAATAACTTTTGAAATATTATAAAAATCTAACAGCTATTGTTACAAATACAACATAAAACTTAATAACATAACATTTTTATATCAAAAATTGATGAAATTAAACTGTGAATCCATTTTCTAATAGTCAAGTATAATTTGTACCATTAAAACTTATTAATAATAAATTTAAACTTCCAATAAATACAACTATAATTTACTTAATGCTTCGACATTGATGACTATCTAAAAATAATTCAGAAACATTTGTTTAATGGATAACTTTTACAATATGAAATATTTCTATTAGTTTTCATTTACATATCTTGCTGTTTCAATGAAAACATAACAAAACTAGTATAATCTACTTTGATAATTGAGATACTTTTTATTAATAATTTTTGGCACACATTAAGTATCAAATAAAGATATATCTTTTTTATATGAAATCGGTGGCAAACGAGTAGGAGGCTCATCTAGGGCAAGCGTACCTCCGCCCATGGACACCTCTATCCCTTGCAGAACCGCGAGTGTGTTGCCGGCTTTTAAGGAATTGTGTAATTTTCTTGAAGGTCCCCAAACTGTATTGGTTTGCCAATACCCATTTCCCTTGAAAGAAAAAAATTAAATATAAGCCAATAATGCATCTAAGCTACCAAATACTGCTAAAATTGTCCAAGGGCTGAACAAATATCTTCTATCCTCTTACTGCTTAACAAAAAATAATACAATTATATATATTGATATAAATTTAAATATTATTTATAGTATATTATTCATCATTTCAGCCGTAGGAAGTCCACTGCTGGACATAGGTCTACCCTTCGGACCGCCATACATACCTGTCGGATGTGACCTGCATTCAGCGTCTTCCAGTGACCTTTATAAGGCTGTATGCTCACCTTGTAGGTGGATGTTCCACGCTGCCGGGCCGTGGTCTCCATTCTAGCACCTTCGGCCCCATCTGCCATCTCTCTACGTGTCTCTACGGCTCTATCGGCCGTGTCTCCACGTCTCTACGTGCAATGTGGCTTGCCCATTGCCACTTTAGCAAGCTTATTTGGTATTTTTTTTATATAGCTCATATTAATTTTAACCTTTTATTTGCACAGTGGAGAGCTACGTGGGAAGCTCAATGCCTCTATGGAGAGTAGATAGACGGCAAATGGGTGCGTTCTTATGTATAGCTTCGAATGACGTCCCACCAGCTGTAAGCAAGAGAATAACACTCAACGTTAACTGTAAGTAAATTACTTTTTTATTTTATAGCGGACAACGGAGCAGATGGGTCTTCTATAGGGTAAGAGGACACCGCCATCCATGAACAACCACGCCATAGTCCGCGCATTGGCAGTGTTGCCAGCTTTTGACACAGCTTAAGCTGTATTTAAGGGTCTCTGATATCCTCACACACTCTGCGAAACACAGTACAAGTACCGTTTCACGCTGAGTATTCTGTGAGACCATTGTATCACTTCGGACGAGCCGATCCAATTATATATAATCTATATATATATAGACAGTAAATTTATTCTACTCTTCTAAGGGATTTAATTTCCATTTATTGCTCTAAAAATAGAAATTTTATTTTATTTATCTACAAATTATATAAAACAGAACCTTTTTATTCCCATATAAAAATATAAAAACTAATTTTAAATTCTATTATTTAAATTAACAATCCGTTTAGTAATTATCTTATTAATTTTATCTCCTTACAGTTTTTATAAAAAAACCCATATTAGTCATGACGCCTGTTAAATTCACACTAATTACCAGCCAGCCGTACAATTTAAATAAATATATTTTCTTTACATATCTATGTACATAAAAATATTGGATTAAATAATAAGTGTCAAAACTCAAAATCATCAATGTCATCATCTGCAACCCCCTCCCTCCCCTCCGACGACCCCGAGGGCTGGAGCTGCAGCTCGTTCACGGACCTGTCCCGAATTATAAGGGAGTCCCACCCGTTGGGCCATGACGGCGGGCTGCGGCCAGCCACACCCTATCATTGTAATACCACGGGCCGAGTTCTATTATCTGTCCTCCTTTCTTCACCCTATACTGGTCCCAACCTAATCATCGCTATTTCAATAGGGCGTGCACTTTCCCTTGAAAAGTCGTCAAGGTCAAATAAGCTCACGGCACTGGCCCTTCGGAGCCTTTGACCACACCTCAACAGCCCTAATAGACTCTACGTAGTTTTTCTTTACATTTATGATATAGTTAGTTAAAGTTTTTCTAATTTGACCAAGCTAATTTTGGCAATGGTTTCCTTGTCATTTAAATTATTTAACTATTAAAGTGATTAAAACCTGGTGTTGATCTTAGAAGTATGAAAATTCATGGTTGGACCAATAATATAAACTGATGCACATCGAGTTTCATAAAAATCAGTGTATTTGTTTCAGAATAGTTTGGCAACAAACACCAGGAAACCAGAATTTAATATTTAATATTATGAATATTATTCGAGATAAGAAATATATAACATACGCTAACATTTATATGAAATCTTATTTGTAACATATCTTTAAATATTATTAATTTTTATAAAAAACACTAACTTTTTTATTAAAACTTGCAACACAAAGAGTTTTAAAAGTCAAATTGATCACGGACTCCAAAAAAAGATCTAAAATGAATGGTATAAACTATATGAAAAATTCAATTATAAATACATTTTTTGGTCAACATGACGCATTTTTATGTAATATGATTAATACCGCACAACAAAATAACCGTTTTCACATAAATCCTCTATTATGGAAACCAAACATCATTTGCGTGAATAAACATTTCGATATCCTGAAAGCGAAATTCCGGAAATGGTTGAAATAGTTTTGCACGGTCATTAAATTGGAAAGTGGTTGGTTCGTCAGATTTGGAAATTAATCATACTCTCAAAGTTTCAAGCCATGACCGCCGCAATGCGATACTAAAGTATTTGCAAGTCGCAACTATTCCAGTTATTAGATTCATGTTATATTAAATATTTTTTGTATTCTATAGCGGACAACAAAACCGGTGGGTATCCTATATGGTCAGAGAACACCACCGCGCCACATTCCGCGCATTGGTAGTGTTGCTGGCTGTTTACGCGGCACTTTTAAGGGCCTCCGATATCCTCACTCACTCTGCGAAACACAGCACAAGTACCGTTTCACGCCGCGTATTCTGTGAGCCCGTGGTATCAAGTCAAACGAGTTGGCCAAATTTGTGCGTCAGCATATGCTTCAGCATTACTTTCCCACGGATGCGACAGTATTAAGACACTTGCCCGACCACGGTCAAGCCTTTCCAGACCCAGAATAAATTATAAATAAAATTATAACCATCCGAACCGAGATTCGAACCCGATACATCTCATGGTAAACTTTTAAAACCATTTAGCTATTAAGGCGTTATTATAAATGATCATATTTTGTCAGTGTTTATAAATTAAGAAGTACAATTGACTAATTTCATTTTAAATAAGAGTTATATTAAATATATAATGAGTTTTATTTTAAAAGACTCTAGTGGTTGTAAAAAACTAAATTGTGATTCCCAAAAAGAAAAAAAAATTTGAAGCTTTTATTTTTATCTTACGTTTTATCAGAATGTATTCTAATTAAATTACAGAAATTAGAGAGAAACAATGAAGTCATGTCAAACCGCTAAAAACACATTACACGACACAGAACAAGAAATTCCATACAATTTAAAACTAAATTAATAAACTTAAATTAGTTTCTCTGAAAATTAAGTTTTATTTATTGAGTAGGTGAAATAACATTACTTCCACTTAAATTTAAATAACAAACAAATTTACCTTAAAATAAACGATAAAATCTTTTAATGACACTTATTACTTTTGACAAATTTTCAACTACATTTAAAATTTAATTAAACATAAATTTTTATCTCTCTTTACCGCGATTACGTTCCAAGATGGCGCCGTCATCCAAGTTACATTTCGTTCATAGACAGTAGCACCGGTAAGCCCGAAAAATATCAAATTAAGAAATACTAATTTCTTTAACTATATCTTATAAACGTTCTATTTATTATTCTTATATTAAATTACAAAATAAACTTATTCCTGTACGATTTATACAAGTTAATAATACTTTTAACATGATTACATTTACTTTTCACTTTCACTACATTCTAAGCTCACACTGCAATGAAAACAATGACATTTCGTTCATAGATAGTGATAGTACTATTACAAGTCAAATTAATATTATTAATTATTTTTATATGCCACAGACCGAGCCGTAATATCTAATTTTTTGAACAATATTATTATTAAAAAATACATTTCCAAATTATGTAGTTTAATAAATAAATTCTTTTTCGATAAACGACTTACTTTTTTTATCTACTAAACATAAACTTTCTTTTGAGATACCCGATGTAAGAAATTATTAATAAATTAATACGGTTATCTCAAGAGTAATCACAGTTATGTAAACTAATAAAAACAGTCTAGTAATTTTAATAAGATAGACATTAGGTTTTTAGAATAGGTTTATTGTCAAGCTCTTTAGCTTAACTGATTTAAGTCTACCGTCTACGGTCTGCCAATACCTTTGGGAAGAGTTAACGAGTTACAATATAATCCGTGTAGGCAGATACGATGTCAGTCTTGGAATGAATCCAGGCTCTACCGGGTTATTCACAATAAATTGAAAGCTTATTCAGATTAGAGCGGGACAAGTTTTTAGCATATTTGTAAAATTTACTAACTTCTCTTTTGTGGTATACCGAACCTTTATTCATGGATGGTAATAATTTTGAAGTTATACTTCAAAAAACTAAAAAATAGATATTAATATTATATAAACATTGACAATACTTTAGTGGTAAAAAACAGAATTTTTAAATTACTGTTTAGTATTATATACTAAACAGTAATTTAAAAATTCTGTCTAAATTGTTTATAACTACTTTCAGTGATTATTACATTGAAATTGGCCATGCAAGATAAATAATTTTTTTAAAGAAGATTGTAATTACTATTATTATATATTGTATAGTATTTGATAATTTCAAGTATATTTGATTTTGTTGTAGGACACAATATAGTTGGACAAGTTTTTATTATGTATGCAGAAAACGGAGTAGTTTTTATTCTATATAGAAAGACAACACTGTCAACCTTTGAACAACCATTCCACAGTCCGTGAATTGGTTGTGTTGCCAGCTTTACTCCACTTAGGTGGCATTTTTAAGGGCTTCTAATATCCTAACTCACCCAATGAAACACCGCAAAGCACTTTTACAATTATAACTATCGTTTCACGTTAAGTATTCTGTGAGCCCGTGGTATCACTTTGTACGAGTCACTCCATACAATTAGTTTTTTGTTTAAATAACTTCAATTAGAAGATTTTTTTCACCAGATGCAGACAAAGACACTTCGGTGGTCGTAAAATCTCGAAAAAAATATAAAGATTTAAATTTTCCAATCGGGATGTTCTCGAATATTGTGAATACTTCTTCTGACCTCCGATATTATGCAATTTTCCATTTACAGTGTGTGATTGAAAAATCTGCATCCAACGAAGATTCAATGAAATTGAGTTTACAAATATTTTTCCTGGATAAGTCAATCTGTATACTCGTATATTAATGAAATGAAAAAATATCTTCATTTATGCCTTTTATTTGTCAGATGATATGATTTCGATACAAAAATTAATAAATAATTGATTTATTATAGAATTGATTGTGTATCAGTCTAATTTTTATTCATTTGTATCGCCATAAAACCAATATTTTTGTTAGTTCGCACTAATGTACAAATTGAGCAGTCTGAAATGATACCACGAGCTCATAGAGCACCTACTCAGCGTGAAATGGTAGTTTTACTTGAAACGGTACTTCTACTGTATTTCGCTGAGTGAGTGAGTATATCGAAGGCCTTTAAAAGGCTTAAGCGGCATAAAACACAACCATTGTGCAGACTGTGGCGTGGTTGGTTGACCCATGAACAACCGCGCCATAGTCAGTGAATTGATTGTGTTACCGGCTTTTTTACGACGCTGAAGTGTGATTTCAAGAGCTTTCGATATTCACACTCACTCAGCGAAACACAAGTACCGTTTTACGCTTAGTATTCTTTGAGCCCGTGGTATCACTTGGGATGAGCTGGCCCAATTAGCGCGTCGCAATATGCTTCAACATGGCTCTTTCACGGGTGCGACACTATTAAGACGCTCGCCAGGCCACTGTCACGCCGTTTCAGGTAACGAATTAATTATAAATTCAATACCTGATACCTCTCGCTTCATGGTACACTTTTAAAACCATTAAGCTCTCTATATAATATTAGCATATATGTAAGAGAAGTAGGTAATATTTATACTAAACTTCACAAGAAAACCTAAAGTTTTAACGTGTCAAAGCCGAGATGAATCTGAACTTACCCACGTATGGAAATATCGATTATTTCACCAGTATTATAATTCAAACTTCAAAGTATTTCATAGAGTGAAAAATGTAGGTAGAGCTGGCGTGTCGCCAACGACATGGACTGCATCAGTCACTTCGCACGACGCTCTTGGGATAAAGACCGCTCTATAACTGGAAATTATTGCGCTACACATATGTCAAATAAATCACCCGATAAGAATGCAACTGTGAAATGCCATGTTTTATTTCGTTGTGTAGTGTATAAAAAGCTAAAAATTAACTTTAAAAATCAATAAATACAAATAATTAATCTTTTTAAAATATAACATTTTTATTGAGGAAAAAAAGAAAAATACACTCCACAACGTACAATATTTGTGCATCTGAAATATACCTATATTTACAATAATAATTTTTAAATTTATTTTACAATCCGCGATTAGGTTGAACAACAAGTGACGTCACGTCGCTTATTGGACAAGGAAAGTATTAGGTACTTATTTTATAATAGGATTACTCCTAGGTGCTCTATACAATGAATTTATACATGCCCGTAACTTGTATGGTAGTATACCAGCTCCTTGCAAATGGCGATCCTATTACAATAGCTAACAACAATCTGATAGCCTCCGGAGAGGATAATAACAAAAACTCAGATGGTAGAGTTCTGTGTAGCGACCGCGACAACACCCGCCTTCGCCGGATACGGAGACGAGAACCACGTCGCCAGACTCACCCCGGTGAGATTTCAACCGGCTGCTCTGGCGGTCCATGCCCTCGCAACTACCCAAGCCAAGTTTCGTGTCTCGCAGGAGATGCCCTTGCGCTAGTCGCGACTAAAAATCAATTCACTGTGAGCCTACGGTGAGCCTCAAAAAACCGTGTGAAGTTATGATGACTATATGGCCGGCAACATATAGCCCTTCCAAAAAAAAAAATTGCAAGTGCCAGCTACAGTCTTCTGTACTCACTAACTGGCTTGCCCGTCACAGGAAGCTAGCTAGCACAACATTTAATTTTCTTACATGTCCGTTGAGGGACGCGGTTGCCTGCTAACCTGTCACGTGTGAACAGACGCGACAGCCGACATGCCAGTTACTACTCTCACGAACTGTGTATACACGATGGTAAAACTTTCATACAAGGGCACAGAAGGTATGCCAGTATGATTTTCAAATGTATCTGCAGTGTGCGAGTGCCAGTAACTTACATTCTAGCTACATTCCGGATTTGGGCACTTATCATCATGGTAGAGATTAGCATGATATATGTCGTGTATGATATTACATACTCGTATTATGAGTACAACTTTGCTTCCAAGGGCTTTCCTAAGATTCGGTGCTTTATTAAAAAGTCTTATTTCTTTTTAGTGTTATTTACAATTTCTCTCATATTTTGAGATGTACAAAAATCGCGATAATGAAACTGGTTCAATTTATTATATGATGTCTATGATCTATTTATTTCATCTGCTATAGCCATCTTTTGTAAAACGGCGGAAGCAAAGTTGTACATCAATTAACGAATATATAGAAGTATATTTGAGTATTCTATTTTGTGTGTTTTTCTGAAAGATATATATAAACGTTTTAATAATTTCATAGAACCTCGTAGCTTATTGGTTTTAAAAATGTACCATGACGCGAGAGGTATCGAGTTCGAATCCCGATTCGGACAATTATAATTTAATTTATTCGGTCTCTGGAAGGGCTTGCCAGTGGCCGGGCGAGCGTCTTAATACTTTTTCATCCATGGGAGAGCCATAATGAAACATATCCTAATGCACTAATTGAAGCGCCTCATCCTAAATTATACCACGGGCTCACAGAAATATTCCGTATGAAACGGTAGTGGTACTGTATTTCGCAGAGTGAGTCAGGTTATCGGAGGCCCGTAAAAATGCCACTTAAGGGACGTAAACAGCCGGCAACACAGCCAATGCGCGGACTGTGGTGCGGTTGTCCATGTGCGGCGGTGATCTCTTACCATATAGGAAACTCACATGCTCCTTTGTCTGCTATAAAATAATCATAAAGTGTTTGCTAATAGTGTTTCAATCAATATATTTACTATGTTATATTTGAATAAACATTTTTTCAACAGTTGCGCCAACAGTTAAAGTTCCCAACCAACTGTTAGGAGCTCCTTTGGGGACGGATGTGAAACTAAAATGCTACGTGGAAGCTTATCCCAACACGATCAACTATTGGATAAAAAATAGAGGAGAAATGCTGCTTGATGGGTTAGTAAAGTTTCATTTTTCAATAAACACATTAATATACCAGTTTGTATTGAAGGAAGGTTTTGAGTATTTTTTCCAGAAAAAAATGGTATAAAGTTTTTGGTTTCTAGCAATTCATGGGATTAAATCACAAAACAATAGCGTGAAACGGTACTTGTACTGTGTTTCGCAGAGTGAGGGAGGCCCTTAAAATGACGCTTAAGTGGCGTTAAAAGCCGGTAACACAACCAATACGCGGATTGTGGCGCGGCCTTTGGGCGGCGGTGTTCTCTTACCATACAAGATACCCATCTGCTCCGTTGTCCGTTATACTATAAAAAATTCTGAGTATGGTATACTGTTTAGTAGAATAAATATTTGTAAATGTTTATGAACAGAAAATTGTTTACCCGGAAATTAAACTCAGGACCTATCGCGTGAGGTAAGAAAGGAAATTGAAGGTAAGAGCCGTAAATTATCGATATAAAAACTAACAAAAAACTGAATAATTCGTATTTATGTGATATTAATATTGTCAAACTTAATATAAACAATTATTTAACAAATAATTCAAATTACCATGATTTCAATTTTACTTACGCAGGAATGTTTAATATGAATTTTTTCTACTCATAAATAATCGTTTAATTGAATAATTTTAACTATTCTTGGGTTTTTTGTGGTATAGTGGATAACGGAGCATGTGGATCTCGTATATGCTATCAGAACACCACCGCCCATGGACAACCGCACCACAGTCAGAATTGGTTGTGTTGCCGGCTTTTTTAGCGAAACACAGTAGTAGTACTGTTTCAAGAATATTATATTGAGAATTAAATTCATTCACAATAAACAAAACAATTTTCTATTTTTTATAAGTATTTTCATTAAAATTAAAATATTTACCTACAGTTCTTTAGAGATGATAACTTTTAAAACCAAAGTTAATTTATAAACTGAAATTGATGCTGAACATTCAGATTTGTATACACAGTGAGACAGCTAATTTGCGTGTAAAATA
>DWCF01003504.1:0-19387 GCA_018230265.1 Delias oraia
ACTGCCACGAAAGAGTCTCAATTTTATGCTTATGCTACTAAAAAATAACTTACCTTACTGTTTGTAAAAGAATTTAGAAGATCGGTTCAGTAGATCCAGAGATGTCTAGATGTCTACAACATCACAAACATAAACGTTACTACTTTATTATATTAGTTAGATATTATAAAGAGCATCGTAGCTTAATGTTTTCAAAAGTGTATCAAGAAGAGAGGTATCGGACTCGAATCCCGGTCCGGACAATTACAATTTAATTTATAATTTATTCGGTCTCTGAAAGGGCTTGATAGTGGCTGGGTGAATGTCTTAATACTGTTACTCCGGTGGGAGAGCCATGCTGACGCACTAATTGGGGCGGCTCGTCCAAAGTGATACCACGGGCTCACAGAATACACAGCCTGAAACAGTACATGTTTAGCAGAGTGAGTGACGATATCAGAGGCTCCTAAAAGTGCCGCGTAAAAAGCCAGCAACACAACCAATGCGCGGTGGTTCATGGGCGGCGGTGTTCTCTTATCATATGGGAGTCCTTGTCCGCTATAGAATATAAAAAAGTTCAAGTAATAGTTCGTTTTATTTGAAACAATATAATATCGGTACGTTCTTAACTGTGAATTAACAATTACAGAAGATTGTCGCGTAGAATCTTTGCCCATAAGTCATCGGCTAGTCACACAAGGTTTACTGTGACATAAAGAGTATCTTTCATGATTCGCAGTACAAATTCATTCCACACGTGTCAATTAAGATTAAATTTTAGTTTCAACGCTTGTAATTAAGCTTACTTTATAAACAGATTAAACAATCATATCAATGAAATGAATTGCGATTCAATAACATAGTCACGCTGTATGTTTAATGAAAATTATATTAATTAATCTGATGGTAAGTCGCAAGAGCCGGTGTTATTTGTCGTAATTTTGCTCGCGGCGATTGTTTCGCTATTTAACTCAAATTGTACTCGTTACCAGTATATTTGCAGTAAATTTGCACTAATATTATAAAGAGCAAACTTCGTTACGCTACCATAGTAGAGTATATAACCATTACATAGCATATTATATATTGATTAAATTACTCAACTTCTAACTTAGAAGTCCTGAGTAAAATGTACCAATAAAAGTAATAATATAATTGAGTTTAACACAAGCCGATTGAACCAAAGTCTGGTTTACAAAGTTGCTTAAGAGTATGACAGACATAGTCTATAATTGTATAATTCTATCCTATGCAGTTCCTTAATTTGTTTATGCTTTTCACGCATTTTTATTTATTACATTATTATTATTAGTTGCTATACCTTGAAATAAAAGCAGAGAGGATAGGTCGAATCTTTTACCAAGACAAGGTCTAACTGCAGCGCAAAAATAATTCATAATAATAATTGTTATTGTATTAGAAAACCGGCGTTCCACCATTTAGTATGTTTATCACATCGGAAGCCTAGTACGTACTTCTGTTCCATTTGAAATAAATATAGATTTTTTTACTTTGGAAAAGAGATGGATTTTTATTATTATTCTATAGCGGACAACGGAGCAGGTGAGAAACTCTTATATGGTAAGAACACCGCCGCACAACCACGGCACAATCCGCGCATTGGTTGTGGTGCAGGCTTTTTACGCCGATTAAGCGGCACTTTTAATGCCTCCAATATCCTCACTCACTCACCGAAAAGCAGTACAAGTACCGTTTCACGCTGAGTATTATGTGAGCCCGTGGTATCACTTGGGACTAGCCGGCCCAATTAGTGCGACAGCATGGCTCTCCCATGGGAGGAAGGGTTGGAGGTCCTATTATTAAAACAATAGTAAATTAAAAATAGATTTTCTACTGTTTGTATGTACTATTTTGGCTTGCACGCACCCAACACAAGTTAAAACTGATAATCCGTGAAGTAAATGAGATAGACTAGATCACTTATAAATAGCGATCGTTGCGAAGAGGCACTTGACGAAGGTAAGCCCAGCGTCCTCAACCCTTTGTCTCGTGAGAATACAATGGACAATCGCATGCTTCCCAGACAATATAGGACACCCTTGTATACGTGACCAAATTTCGAACAAAATGTTTTGTCTTGCGGCCGAAATAAGCAATGTCACTCCCGCCGGGCATCAAGTAGAATTTATACATAAACATACAAATTTAACCAGCTTGTAAATACTTTTACGAGTCTGCACGACGATTTAAAGCTTCGACGATTATTCTACGATTTAAATTAAAAGAAACTTATTATTTTACACTGCGTTTCGTTTAGACGAAAATTAAATAATTATTATTATAAATGGCCCTGATTAAGGTTAGATAAAATAGATTAAGTATTATAATTACAATTATACTTATATTTTAAATCTATAACTATCGTTTTGGCTATACTAAGAGTTACTATTTATATTTGGATATACACCTGAGAGAGCCCTGCTGAACCCTATGCGGATGCACTAATTGGGCCAGCTCGTCCGAAGTGATACCACGGGCTCACAGGATATTCAATGTGAAACGGTAGCTGTACCTATTGTGTTTCGCAGAGTGAGTGAGAATATCGGAGGCCCTTAAGAATGCCGCGTAAGCGGCGTAAAAAGCCATCAACACAATTGCATATGGAATACCCACCTGCTCCGTTGCCAGGCTATATAATAAAAAACCCCAAGAATTATACACAGTAATGTACATAAGACAGTGGTCAACTTTAGTCGCTCCTAACCCCTGTCCTAATGTTCCTTTTTTATTCCACTCCGCCACGCTGAGTGCCTCCTTTCTTTTAACTTTCTCTATAAAGTCTATGGAACTGTTTACTTGCAACTAGTACTGACATTCGCCAATGAATTTTCGTACCTATTTCATTGAGGACACGAATTATATTTCCATTTACTAGACATTCTGTCGTGATGAAAATTAAAATATTTTAAGTTATGACCGTTATAAAATCGGAACGAGCCGTCGGTTCGAAATGTAACCGTTCAATTTCTCCAATATCCTATTGGGTAGGTACTATTAAAACGGCTTTGCTATTAAAAATTGCAATCACTCACGATATTTTTATATTCAAATTTCAAACCTAAAAGAGCATATTACCAACGCTGGAGTGCTATTAGAGAGAACATACGTTTTGGTCAGCAATAGTGCACAGTGGTTATATATGAGGCATCCCATTCATTAAACGCTATTCAGCTAGGCTAATACGGTTGTCGGGAACTACTTTGCTGGAACATTTTCCTTGCTAATGTTAGAACTACTCTACTTATCCTATTCTTACCTTGGAATGAGAATAGTTATTTGTATTTCGGCTAAGTAGTTTTTTCTGTTTTTATTATTATCACATTAGGTTAAATAGTGCGTAAAAAAAACTACATTATATATACACATAGTGCAGTGTTTTATGAAAATAAACAACACATTCAAATACCTACATATTTTATATATATTATAATATTCCTTCGAGTATACCTACAACTGAGGCACAGATGTGCCTTTAAGTCACTGTTTATTAACACCGAACATATTATTTGCTTGCTAAAATGTTCAAGCTACCACTTCAGAGAATTTAATAAGAAGTTCTGCAAAAAATATATTTTAGAAGCATGCATGCGATGCGTGCAGCTGACGCCAAAAGTACGGCATAATATGATGTCCCTAATCTACTTCACGGTCCGTTGGCCCCAGCCCTGTCGATAACAATAACTGACTTAATATACCCGATAATCGGTTTCGCTATTCGAAAACCTCCGTGATTGACACTTGCGATGACGTTCTAACCGACCCAACACCCCTAGTTCACGACTCTTCTTCGATATAACTCGAGGGATCAGAAAATATTTGCACGGCTAACTTTGAATTTATTTTATGTTCTGGGACAATGTAAAGAGGTGTTTACAAGCACAAGATACTGCTCCCATCACTCTCCATAATGAGGAAGAGCTCCAGGATGCCGTGAAGGAACGGGAGAACATACCCCAAGATAGAGGTAACCCTCGTGATATCCATGTAAGATCGGATGGAAGCTGTCATCGAAGCAAGGGGAGGTAACACTAAACTTTAAGCAATTATTTGTATTTTTTTAAATTTTATTTTTTGTAACTTTGTCCCCTTTTTAATTTGTTTATATTACAAGATTTAAAACACATACACATTTTTTAATTTCACATAGGCAATTAATTTACCATTACAATGATATCCTACAACTATACCCTTACTTAACCCTTCACAAAGTTTTAGTAAAAGTATTTTAAAAGGTGCGATTTTTTTGACGCCGAGAAAAGTAGAATATTTGCAATAGACAGCTGTCATGTGTCTGAAAGCATGTACCTACCAGCAGCACTACGAATGCAAGAAAATCCTAATAGCTGTTATGGCTGGAAACCATTCACGCTCTTACTATATTACCATTTCTGCTTTGAGTCAAATAATTATTATGTATATGCTATTATAGAACAGATTATAATTTATAAACTACAATTATTACTTGTATTAGGGATTCTGACAGTATAGAATTTTATGCAAAACCTAATTTTATGATATAGCGGATAAATTTAATTATATTTTTTTATTCAGACCGGGGATCAACCCGATACCTCGCTTCACGGTAGACACATAAGACCATATAGTTTCGAGACTCGTGCAATGACGTCATAAAAATTAAATCACTGAAGTATACTGAATAAAAGTATACTGAGGTATACTGAAAGATGGACCTAGACAACTGTTATAACAATAATGTGCTATAAATACTAGGTTTATTTGTCAGTAGGCGCTTACTTTGCTCATATTACAAAGGTACTAATTTATAACTTCCATTCTAGACTTCCAGGGCTTATAATTAGCGTATTGTCGTAGTATATTACAAGATATAATTTTCCATTGAAGTTAACACATTTAATATGCTGTGAGTAAAATCTTTAACCACCATTTATAGACATTTTTGAGCAAACAGTGACATTTAATTTCTAATTAATTTTACGCTGTCACTGTAAAATGGCTTTTTAATGAACTATGAGTAAAGGTGTTTTTACTTTGACTCTATATAATAAAATGTCACTATTACCAATGCCCAATTTTTCTCTGGGAGGGCAATGAAACAAAAGAATTATTTCGTCTCGCTACACCCAAACAAAAATATACCTCCGTCTCTTTTTATACACTTGAATATGTAGATGTTGGTCTATAGGGTGACCGTAGTAAGAAACACATGCATAAAACGCACACATACAAAAATAAAGATAAACAAAAACGTTTTTAAGTGTACTGATGAGATACCTTATGCTATGATTTTAAGAATTACAGAGCGGCTTCCGTTTTTGCTTTTACATCTTACTAGAAAACAAAAACTTTTAATTACATATTAATTCTTTATGCTTTTCACGGGATTATTTTATAAAATACATTTTATAAAACAGAGCCGTGACGTAAAACATTATAGAATACCGTTTAAAAATAAAATACATAATATTTATTACCATTTCTTTATGGTCGTTGACAGTTGAGGATAATCATAATCAGCGAGAAAATAAATGACTCACCTCTTCTATGCCTCACGTGGTATTTACTCTTAGTCACAGGTCCAGAGCAACAAGGCTGTTCGTAGTAATAGTTATATGAACTCTCCACTTCATATGTAGGCTGTATCAGTTGAGAATGGACCTGCCATTCAGCTCCGATGATCATCACGACTAGCCATCGAAAAGTAAGGGTTAAAGCCCCCATAGTCCGTATCAACGTAAACATATTATTCACAACACCACCACTGTATACCACTATAACATTTTTAGCCTGTGGGACGATTTAAAATTAACTCCAATATATTTAATACTTTCTAAAGAGTTTCGTGTAGTGATTGATATATTAAGTTGAATTCATTATATTAAAAAATAAATTAATCTGTGGGATGTTGCACCAAACCCGTTGTCGCGTAGGCCTAAATCTGGCATCACTTTCAAATGTTATGCGACGGATCTTAGCGGACCATTATTTTCATGTGTATCAATTTATTTCTTGAAGAAAAATCACAACAGTTGTTCTATTATAAAATGAATTTTAGCGTTTTTAATTATTTACCCCTCGATAAATATCAATGAACAGAATATTTTAAATCAAATTGTAATTAAATCGACATAGCCAGATAACTAGTAAATCCAATGATACCGATGCCAAACAATATAAACGTAAACTGTTATTTATTGGCTGTGATTTATAGAGAGCGCTCACGCGAACGCAAATAAGCAATACAGAAACCAATAAATATAATATAATAAAAAACCATAATACGCCCATTTCCTTTGTGCAATAACGACAGTTTGACTCTTCAGTTTGTAAAAAAGTCGGGGGTATATTTAATGGTTTAAAAGATCATTATGATGTCGCATAATGCAGCACTTTTGTAATGCATACATCCGAGTGTGTTGTAAATTATCGTGACGTGAAAAATCTTTTCAGAGACGTTTGGAAAGATTCAACTTTCGTTCACGTTTAATTTTTTTTATTATAATAACAACGACATTTATATGCGCCTAAATTGTGAATTAGTTGTAGTGAAATTAAAAAAAATTATGATTATTTTATAAAATTACAATTTTTTTTAATAAAATTGTAATCATTTATTTATAGAACGAATGAGTATAACTTAGAAGTGTGATACCGCATTTCATTGAAGGGTTTTGTCAATTGAAACATAATTCGTAATCTGCGACATTTTCCGATTCATTACATCTCATCTAAACCATATCAGTAATCCATCATACCTTCTCAAAGAGATTATAATCACGAGTATCGTTGAATAAATAAATATCTTCTGGTAAATTTAACCCGAATCTTTGGTCCTTCGTCATGTGTATCTTTGAATGCGGTCAGGATCCCAGTGAAAGAGTATTGAGATGAATTAAATAGATAAGCCTCAAAAAAGGGACATTGAAGGGTGTAGTTATCACAGACGCGTGATTACGATGTGTTATAAATTCTAGATAGTGTTGCATGTATATATTATAGCTATAAATGGAACACATAACTGATAAATTTCAATAATTATATTACCAGTTCAATAATAAATTAAAATTAACAGTAATTTTGAAATAACGATCTCAAATTTACTACTTCATGAATTAATTTTAATGGTTTTTGAACTTCCCCCAA
Source organism: Delias oraia (assembly GCA_018230265.1). Taxonomy (NCBI): domain Eukaryota; kingdom Metazoa; phylum Arthropoda; class Insecta; order Lepidoptera; family Pieridae; genus Delias; species Delias oraia. The sequence continues at coordinate 7,123 of DWCF01003504.1, forward strand.
CGAATTATTGATTTTGAGGGTGGGTTTTTATTTTGTTATGGTATCCTTTGGGAATGAATTCACTCGACAGTTACATCTTAAGTGAGATAAAATGATCGCAATATGATAGAATCTCCTGGTAGATAGATAGCTTTATAATTTTAAAAAAAGTCAATCTATGAATAACCTAAGTGTACTTAATAGATGTTCTGGGTATAAAAATCAGCTACTTTTTATAATGGAATTAAATATATAATATAATTTCAATTTTTTTATATATATAGCGGACAACGGAGCAGGTGGGTTTCCTATATGATAAGAGAACATCGACGCCCATGGACACAGTCCGCGCATTGGTTGTGTTGCCGGCTTTCTACGCCACTTAAGCAGCATTTTAAGGGCCTCCGATATCTTCACTCACTCAGCAAAACACAGTACAAGTACCGTTTCACGTTGAGTATTCTGTGAGCCCGTGGTATCATTTCGGACGAGCCAGCCCAATTAGTGCGTCCACATATGCTTCAGCATGGCTTTCTCACTGTATTATAAAATCTTCAATAATCTGTGCATTGTATTTTATGAAAAGCAGGTTAAGAAAACCTGCGTATTATAAATATTATGTATGAGAAAAGTCCGAATTAAAAAAATTAACTAATAAAAAGTGTTAACTCAAAAAGCCTCCCGCACATCCTGTCCGGTGATTCTCCGAATTAAAACCGGTTCTATAATGATGTCTTTATTATTGATTCCAAACAGGCCACTTCATATAATACTGGTATATTTTTTGCTCTACTGATTTTGTATTTAATTTTCTTTATTCAATTTTTACATGATATCTGTTCGACTATTAGTATATAGATAAAATATAAATCTTAAACTTTAGATTTAAGATCTTTAGAGGCGTATTATCAAGATCTGGTAAGTAATAGTAAATGATGGTAATTTATTTAATTTTAACATGGAATTTGAGTGAATTCCTAATTACGTTGCTTCGAAATTAAACTTATGGAACCATCCAGCGACCAGAGCGTTAACAAAATAAAAAGTTTCAAGGAAAATTCTAAATAATTTAATCAGTAAAGCAAAGCGCGCGCTTCGTGGGCATCATTTCATACGAGTTCATTAAGCGGATTTTAATCTCCTTTCATATCTGTCAATCTCATTTTGTTCCATAATTACACCGTTACTGCTGTCCATTGGACGACATCCTTCTCATTATGACCGAAGAATGTTAAGAAATTTCATCCGACAACCCATTTAAGCAGCCCTTCTAATTGTGCGAAGGTGTTCCAAATGAATGGTAGGTGGAATAGGGGTAAGATTATAATGAAATTTCGCCTCGATAAAGACCACTGAGCCTGCAACACAATACTCGATGTTTCCTTCCCGGCTCATATCCATATCACGTCATTAAACCGAAAAAATATCGGCAGACACATTTTAGTTGGGTGAATTGTTCTCGATTTATGTCTGAAGGAAATTTAATATGATATAGTAGTAGATCTCATTAGGTACATGTTTTTAGAGTATATTTAATTTAAATGAATCTATAAGCGACGGATGAATGAATTATTTTTATATGGAATCGGATTGGAGAGCTAATTCAATGCACTTTTATGATATCCAGCCAAGTTAATTGCCTGGCCAGAAGAGATACTGTGCGGGGCGGATATACGTTTTGAATTATTAATACAATACTGTAGAGGGAATCGTAAGCTCCTTACTAAGAACCTGAATAAATATTGTAGATACGATAGTCCTCCGACCCAAACAGTATAACAGCGTGTTATATTCTCAGTTAACAAATAGTTTTTCAATGGCGATGCGCCTGAAATAACATAAACAATTGGATTTCTGATAAAACTCTAAAGTTGTTTAAAAGAGATAAGCTGGTATCGATTACTTTTACAAATGTATTATTTCATAAAACATTTTACCCGTTATTTTCTCTTTTTTTTATCTATAGCGGACAACGAAGCAGGTGGTTCTCCTATATGGTAAGATAACACTACTGCCAACCGCGCTACACTTCGCGCTTTAGTTGTGTTGCCCGCTTATTACGCCTCTTAAGCGACAGGGCCTCCGAAATCCTCACTCACTCTGCGAAACACAGCAGAAGTACTGTTTTACGCGAGTATTCTGTGAGCCCGTGGTATCAATTCGGACGAGCCGGCCATGCGTCAACATACACTTTAGCGTGGCTCTCTCACGGGTGAAAAACTTTTCACGTCTCCGTTGTTAGACTTTGAAAACTTTTAGCAAATTATTGTATTTTTTCAGTCTTTTCTTATAAAATTAAGTAATGTGAAAGTAAATTTGCTTTGGAGTATATGAACTTGAAAATATAATTCACGTATAGTCCAAAACGTATAATCACGGCCATAAACGAGATGATATAAAATATTTGTAGTTACAGTAATTAGATTCACTAACTAACCATAATATTAGATCAGCGGGGATTGGGGTGAAGGCTAAGATATGGTAAGTTATTAATACTATTCGGTTACATAAACCTCAAAGTCTAATTAGTTTCTGAAGCACAAAATCAATTAAACAAACAGAGCTATTGGATCCTTAACCACAACCCCAAGAAATGCCAGCAGATTCAAAGGAACAACAGACATTATAATGTATATACATTAATGTATCCTTATAATATTCTGAATAATTAATTACTTAACCATGAAGCATGCACAAAGGTTCACCTACAAGCTAGTTTGTTTGAGTGTTTATTAATCACAACTAAATGTTACTAACAGTTGAGAGTACAGAGTAATAATTGAAATGTGAGTAAGATAAAATATGAATGTTTCAATTTGAACCAAATGAATATGCTTTACTAAACGACCGTTGGAACATCACAGACAATTACTGTACATAGATAAAACATTATTAAGATTCATAAACACTTACGAGTCTAAAATAAATCTATCGTTAAACATTTAAACAAAGAAAATGAAATTTTCTATATGAAATATTATTAATCAATGCTAGTCTCGCGTTAGCTGAGGGTAGCTAGTAGGTACTGCATTCAACCCACGTACAAAACCGTCTGTCTTCCTATTATTGATACAAATAGAGATATCAATTGTTTTGGACGTAAGTATAACAGTACAAATTCTGTTTTGGATTAGGGGTACCTAGTCACTGTAACAACTAGCTTATGTGTAGTTCCTATTATAAGTAACGTACTTAGTGATTTGTTGGGTAACAGTATATTTATTTCTTAGGTTTTATTGTTATTATTTTTATCTAATGTGTATACATTTAAATAATATTGATATCGTCTTTATAGCACGTTAGAAAGAGATGAGATTATAAAAGAGAATATAAGGTTTTTTTTTGGAAGTGTACTATGTCAGTTTTTTATTGCATGGTATAACGGAGCAGGTTTTGACATGTAAAAGACACATTTTAAAATTTGTCTATACACACATTATATATGTACCTATAATGTATATAGACACATGTGAAAATTAATGAAAAACGTACATTTGAATTTATTTTTAAAAATAATAAATTTTTACTTGTAAATAAATCAGCAGTGAAAACAGGGTTTATGTAATTTTGCAATGTTTTAATGTTTCTAATTTTCTTTACTACCTATTATGATAATGTGCTTCGAAAGCTGTGTTTGCCGACTTATGATGAAAACATGTTCAAAAGCAGTCTCTATTACATATATTCTTTTTCTGAAGATGATATTTAGGTAAATTCAAACAAATGAAGCTGCATTATCAGTACTTAAAGTTAAGATCTAAGTCCTACTAATATTATAAACGCGAATGTTTGTAAGTATGGATGAGTGCATGTTTGTTACTCTACGCGAAAAACTGAACAGGTTTTAATGAAGCTTTGCAATAATATATGCCATATATCGGAATAACACATACGCGTAATTATATAGTTTATAATGATATTGTAATAAAAAAATACCTATCACGTAAATGGGACGTGGTAGATGGCGTACCCGGCTGGGCGACGTCTGCTGAGTCCACTAGTATTATGATATTTCATGTTTATCGCAAAGACATGCAATTGATAAAATCTTATAAGGCTTTTGGTTTACTGAGATAATATTGTTCTTAGCAGGCAGTCAATGTTTTAACGTACGTAACATATTGAAGGGAGATGGTGAGAGTTGTTGAGAAAGACCCGAATCTATTTTAGATTTGGGTTATTCAACTTCAAACAACTGTTTAGGATAGTTATTTTTAGTCATTTACCTCTATACATAGTAAATAAAGGAATAGTAAAATGTCGTTCATTTATAATACTACGTTTATATTTCTGGTTTATTTATCATTTCAAATGAAATTATTCAATTTTAGTTCATTTAACTCATATTGTTAGTATATATAAGTTTCAGAATGTTGTGAAGCTTTATCTTTATGTTCTTTTATATTTTAAACTATTTGAACATAAAAAAATAACTACGTTATCGGTCATTTTATGTATAATCATTATTCTAATAAGGTCGGCTATGCGTAATACATATTTTTTAAATCTTAAATAACATTTACTATTTCATTGTGCTGTAAAGGTTAAAACAAACACTTAATACTATTATATTATAGTTAAGTACATTTAAAAACAACATTGACGTATTTGGTTTGATGCAAAATCCTATAATTGCAAATGTCTATTTTGATTGTGAAACTCTTTGTAAGTAGAATGAAATCTCAGACTTTTGGTTAAAAGCATTCAGAACACGGGCCTGATGTAGCGACCAACCTCAGTCCGTTGAACCAAACACGTTGAAGATTCACAAGAAATATACAACACTCGTGAAAATATAGACTCACTTTATCAATATTACTATTGATTCACTAAACGCATAAAGTACTGATGGTAAAAAAAATTGTTTAATAATATTTTATGATCGCAGCTCGAAGTAAGTTAAAATCGACAGAGCCAACGCAACCGTCGAGCGTGCCGGCCGGCGCAGAACTAACTAGGGGCTTTCATTCCATACAAAACTTTTAAGTCATGGAGACGGCAGAGCTATGTCGCGCCTCTACAATTCACGCACACAGCCTTAGCCGACACCCTATTCACAAACACGAAAGCGTCCAAGTTCACTAAATAAACGAACACAAACACAGGCGCGTACGAACAACGTCTACCCCCTGTCCGTGAGACGTTTGAAAGGGACGGCAATATCAACAATGCATAACGGCGTTCGAGCGTAAGAGAGACTGCACTACTAAACAGATGTATATCATTTCACGCAGGTAAGTATTGAAAACGTTGGTGTGTATGAGTAGGATGGCGCTCAAATTTAGCTAAACGAAGCCGGTTGTGCGGGAATGAGACAGGAACTGTTCATGTCACCCGTTGTACATTCCTTCCTGATACCGGCGCGGCGTCGTACCTTTCGATCGTTCAAGTGGCTGATGAAGCTTTTAGGGCTGTCGGCCTTTCCTCAGTGTTAATGATTTACAATTTGTTTCAATTCTGTATGAAAGGAATTTAAATACAAGATACTAAATGTTTAGTTTTTTAACCGTCTGATAATTGATATAATACTAGTTTTCATCGTCTAGCGTAACATATCATTAAAAATCTCAATAAGATTCTATACTATTTTTTTCTGTAATTGCAACATCAGTTTGTAACACCAGTCCTGACTACGACTACGATATTGAACTAACTTAATTTCACACAAATAAATAAATAACGTAATATTTTAACAAAAATAAACAATTCACGCATATATACGAAATACACAACAGAAAAATATTTCCCATAGCACTGTGACAGCCCTGCGCGAAGATCTTACAATTTTCGAAATAGCAGGTAGTTGTGGTGCAAGGCATACTTTACTCGAACGCGCTGCAAATTTTTGGGAAAGGCTTTTTTACCTTCCTAAGAAGAGTTTTTGTGCGCCACTTCAACTCCTGTATGGTTGGTATTCTTGAGCATACGCCGTGTTGATGTCAATCAATGCAGAAGTATAATTGCATTCATCTTTTATTCAAACTGGTATTCAAATCTCCATCTACCAAATTAGTTCTTCGAACAGCTACCCGTATTACTGGCGCGATAAAGTCAAAACATCGAACGGCGAAAAAAAGGTTGTCGTGAAAATAATACCTCGTGAGATTCTTTTGTGGTTGGAACCTGATTTTAAGAACAAACCTTCCGTATCAAGCGTTAAGCGAGACACTTCTGCGAAATCGGAGCCCTAACCGTCCTCGATTTGACGCTAACGCATCAGGACACCCTATCACAATATACAATTTGTTTCCACCTAACCGATGTTTACACCTCTCTCTACCTTTTTCGTACTGCAAACGTGACAGTCAGAGGTAAGGATTCCAAAATCCTCTATCAAGTTACGCTCCTTATCGAAGCTGACGCTAAAATACGCAAAAAATACGTTAAATATGACGTGGTTTTGACAGGCTGACACGGGTAAAGTGTTCCTTCACTTCATTAATCATATTTCATAGGCGAGACCAACGTGTTCTTCAGCATACAGTTTACAATATAAGATATCATTTACAGATATTAAATTTATACAACTATATATTCAATGAAGGAAAAAAAATATATACCCCATTACAATAAAGGTTTTTAATAAGATTTAAATTATATAATTATACTCTTAACAAAATATGTTCATTGTTATATGGGCATGATAATTTGTTGCATGGGTTTGGCCTATGAGCCATGGGCTTTCCTCTCCTGCTACGCCCTAAGTAATATTACTATAGTACTGTTTAAAGGAATAATTTCATAGGAATCAATTTCAGGGACTAGGTTTCAAACAAAGTGATTATTTTAGCATAACAAAATATACAAATATAAAATGCATTTGACTTTTATTATAAAGTGTATGTAATTAATATTAATATTGTATTAATATTTCTTTTATGGAAACGGTGGCAATCGAACAGGAGGCTCACATACAAGCGGTTCTCCGCCCTTGGACACCTCTAGCCCTTGCGTGATAGTGGATACGCTGTCTTTTGAAGAACCCTATGTCGTATTGTTTTGGAAATACCTCTGCAGGATGCTGATGCGACAGTGTGGTGGTGCGAGGCACAAAATGCTTTAAAAACGCCCATGTAAAATGTCAATTTGCAATTAAAAGCATTGAATGATATAAAACCCTTAGCTTATTAGTGGCGTAACATTCAGCCTTCACAGAACAGCCGCATCTTTAATTACTTTCACATAACATATATTTCGCGTTAACTCTTTTGATAGAGACTTACCTACATTAAATTGTGTGTTATTAATGTAGTATTGTGGCTTCTCAGAATCATATAAGCCGCTATTATAGTTCCGAGATCTTAACAAAGGTGTTCAGTAGCTTTGAACAGAGAAATATAACTGCACACGTTTCAAAGATACGAAGTAACAGGAAGATTATGGCCAGCTTTGGTAACAATACTAAAGCTTAAATTCTTTACTTGACAGTAGCCATTTACCTATAGATATCACTTAAGTCTTGGTTGCTCTGAAAATTAAAACTTATTAAAATATTAACTCGCGTAATTTTTTTTTGAAGTTGGTATTTCCTAAAGAACATTTACAAGTCACTGATCATGTCTGAAATATTTACACAGCCGTATAACTTGAGCAAGAAACGTTTTTCGCGTTCAATTTTATAGCTGTCCTATAAAACGTCCATGAATTTAAAGTGCGAGAAAATCGAACAAAATATAAAGGCTCGGACGCATGAGATAGTGCCATCGCGTTATTCTCACATTTCTATGAATTTTTATGTGCAAACCAGGAGCAATCGTCGAGTGAGTGGCGCAGCCAAAGTGCTGTGAATTGTGCCGCGAACGGTCAAATAATGGAAGCAATAACAAAGCGAGCTAACCATTGATTTTGATTTTGTGTTCACCACCTAAAAAGATGAGTGCCTTTGTATTGTATCCGCGAGTCTGGTTTGTGAATGACGTGGGTTGTACCTAGGTCCCTACGTCCACTGCAAAAGCTGCGTTGACAGGTGAATACTCAAATTCACTGATATGTGGTTTACATTTAAATAGATGTTTTGTATTTGTATCGATTGATTTGAGTATATAATCTAATATTTCAAGTAATCTTTTAAAGTCTTATTTGCGACATAACAAATAGTTATTGTTACATTACTCGTGTCAATAGTAATTAGAATTTTTAGAAAGTATCACTGAGAATTAATGTAATCAATTTGAGATTTCCTAAAGTATTTCAGTTCATTAGATCTTAGAGAACTATCATGTTCGATTGTAGGTAATCACGTCAGCGTGAAATTTCGCTAAAAAGTAAAACAACGAAGAAAGTCTTATTGTTACATAACAAAATCCCTTGGGATAGCCAATAAAAAATAAAAAAAAATGAATATCCAACCAGCAATTTAGAAAATTGTAGTAGAGTTTATTGAGTTTACGAATGGAAACAAGGCAACCGAAAATTATATATATTATTTATTACTAGAAAGTACATATTCAAAAATTATACACAATCCGTAAATCTACGTAAGTCTATATCAATACCAAACTTTCTGTGATTATAACTGAATCTTACTGAGTTCTTGAACGAATACCAAATTCACAGTATTAAATACGACTTTGTAGTATTAATGTAAGATGATGTTTAAAAAAACGCTTGTGTCGGCTCATGTAATCGATCAGGCATCATTGTTATTGTTGTGATTTGTCGGAGCCCGTAGCCCGGCTCCGCGGCCTCCAACGGCCATTAGTTTGATTAGCACGTCCGGCCCACGCACGCTGATCGTGCGAACGCTTTTGATTGATTCCTCAAATGGCATCGATTCTGTGCTCACTTTATTCCCATTGAAACATTGTTAGCCAACTTGGTTAAACAGTACGTCCCGACTTTTTTGTGTGAAAGTATGTTCAGCTTTTTGTATCAAATATGTATATAACCTGTCTTTTTAATGGTATATAGGGCAAAGGAATAGACGATTCGTATTTAAGGCATGAGATTGTGTCCGCCCATGGACAATCGCGCAACAATCCGTTTTTTAGTGATGTTGCTAGCTTTTTACACCGATTGAACTGTATAATATGTAAAGCCTTCGATACCTATCTTGTTCTGTGTATCTTGTACCTTGTACTGTGTTTCGATGAGCGAAGAAGTGCCACGCTGAGTACTCTGTGAGCACGTGGTATCACTTCGAACTAGCCGGCCCAATTAGTGCGTCAGCATGGTTCTTTCACATTTTTTTGCCTCCTTCACGGCGCTATAGACCACTGGGCTTTAGTCTGATTGAGCAAGGACTACTTTGATCATCAGTTCGTTCTTGGGAAATGTACTAATTGATATTATTTCATTTATAAATGTAAAAGATATTGATAATGTCGTAGAACGTGCATTGGCTTCTATTTACTTAATGTAGCTCACTGACGCTTACGAAAAATATGTGAAACGTGGAATGCTATTCGATTTTAGTATCGTACTAAATCTAGAAAATATTTCAAATCGTCTGTTTAACATCGAGCACAACTTTTAAAATTAGTTTTCGTTCCATCGTAAGTACGTGCTCTGATTGAATAATTGCATTTTCCTTTCTTACCGGTCACGACTCAGGAGATGCGTATCGTTTCGATTGAGGGAGTTCTGTTAAATCGAACTCGACTACAACTTACGAAATGGACCATCAAACTGCAAGAAAAGGGACAAAACAAAATGTATAAAGGAAATTGCTTCCACAAATCCACTCGTATCTTGGACAATAAACGTGGAATGGTTCGGCTGCTCTAATAGCAATGAAATCACGAAACCAAAAGTACAATTGTCAGATTTCTGTCGAAGAGCAATATTTTTCATTCCTATTACTAATCATCAATATTTCAAGGATATAATCTTAAACAAAAACTCATTTTTTAAAATTGTTTTATTATTAAGTATATTTGTTTCAGAAATTCAATAAATAGTTTAATTATCTCTGTTATAATAACACTATTGTTGTAAATTATTGTATCACTAAAACATTAATAATTTTAAAGCAAATAAAGCTACATACCATACATAATTGATAGATCAGGTTATAAAAACGCTACGGAGAGCATCGTATCTAAGTGGTTTAATAAGTCTACTATTAAGTGAGAGATATCGGTGTTCGAATCCCGGTCCGGACAATTATAAATTAAATTCGGTCTCTTAAAGGGCTTGACACTGGCGGGTCTTAATACTGTCGCACCCGTAGGAGAGCCATTCTGAAGAATACGGCTCGTCCGGATTGATACCACGGGCTCACAGAATACTCAACGTGAAATAGTAGTTGTACTTGAAACGGTGCTTCTACTGTGTTTTGGTGAGTGAATGAGGATATCGGAGGCACTTAAAAAGGCCGCTTAAGTAGCTTAAAACGTTGCCAACACAACCAATGCGCGGACTGTGGCACAGTTGTCCATGGGCGGCGGTGTACTCTTACCATAAAGGAGACTCACCTTCTCCATTGTATCAAAATATATATTTTAAAGCCATAAAAACAATATTCATTAAATGAAAGTCGTTTAAAAGTTTTCGGCGGTAACGCGCCTAAAGAAAATGTTAGATTTTTCCATTTAATGTGCACCCTTTACGTAAACCCTCTTTGTGGTCAAGAGCGGCTTTTATCTCATTTAATTGAGATTAAAATGAACGTTACGATATAACTTATAACGCTTTATTAAAATACTAAAACAAAAATCTTGTTTTGTACAATATATTACCGATGGCTTGGTAAAATAAAATTGTTTGAAAAACCATAACAAACTTTTATTTGAAAGTACTACCGTAATACTAGTTTGCCATGTTTAGTCTATAGGTACTGTGCTTACGCGATTGATTAAATTACAAAAACACAAAAGTAATGAATCTATACACATATATCTTGTATATAATTTATTTACAAAATTTAGAACACAATCTATTAAAGAATATTTTGAATAAAGCATTTCTTAAATAATTGTTAATAGTTCAGCTGACTATTAAAAAACTTAATTAACAAAAGGTAATTATTTTGTTAAGTCTTCAAAAGAAATAGTGGTAGCGTTCATAAATACATTTTACACTAAAAGAATTATACTCGTAATTATAAAGTAGAAAATTGCCTGTCAGACACACCAACGGTCTTGGTCAAAGGATACAGGTACGCTTGTGAAGAACGTTAATACTTTCACATACATCTAACTTTTAGTTAGACAATAAATGAAGAAAAATCTTTTCTCTACATTATCTCTGGAATATTAATACAAAGTATTATACATTTCATGTTGAGAATTGTTGCTATATTGTTGGTTATTATGTATTAATATTTTAACAAGTGCAGCTATGACTATATCTGTAATCAATCGAATAATTGTTGCAAAAATATTACAGAAGTCATTTCAAAGGCACATGCTCAAATTGATTACGTTATAGGTGCTCCTTTATGTTGAATGTCTCGTAAAGCATTGTTACAGTTCACAAATTGTTACTCAGGAGTTATGGAACACTCGGCTGAACAGGCTTATGATTATTCTTGTTAGCTCGATAGTCCAACTTCTGTACGAGGCCCAAATACGATATGAGCTGTTCAATAATTTCACTAAGAAATTGTTTCTAGTTCAGACAAAGCAACTGCCTCAACATATTGAATGGATGTACTGTCCTTGTCTGTCTAGATTTGAAGTTTGTAAAAAAATTTGTTAACAAAATATTTTTATTATATTTTTTTTATTGTTTGGCGACAGTGTGTTAAAAATAATTTGTTGAAGCGAGTATTGCAAATGTTAACGTAAACAATTTTAATGAAAACGCCGTACATTTATCACAAATATAAGTTACAAAAATGTCTATTTTACGACAGTTTTCGTTTATAAAAGTTGAAAACAATATTGCCATAATTGATACTATGAAGCAAATAATCAAAGAAAATTCAATTACCGCTAATAGCTGGATAATTTTTTAATGGCTTTCAGAAGTTAATTCCGAAGAGATTTAAGTTGCCTCCTGAAAAACTCACACCTATACTTTACGCAAAAGCTGCTAGCGGTTTTGTGGATGGACGAAGTGTCAAAGTTAAATTGAATATTGGAGCGAAATGATCTCGACGTCGCTCCGAGTAGTTAATCCAACGCCACGATTGACTTTGAATGTGCCAGAATAATGGTAGCATTGCTTATGCATTGTTGGCAGTTGGTGTTTATGTTGAAAACTAAACAGTTCGCAAGGTCATAAAAAAAGTTTGCCGGGGTCAGCTAGTCATATTATATAAGAAATTTTTGTTGTGCAGCTAAAGGATTTATACAAATCCGGCGAGATCAACAACAAGACGAAATGTTGGGCGAATAGTATG
>DWCF01003505.1:0-19284 GCA_018230265.1 Delias oraia
CTAAGAATTCAACATGGGTAAAAGAAACCACAGCTCAGGAAATCTAAGGTTAACTTACCCATGTTGAATTCTTAGCTTTTATACTCTAATTTAATTCCAGTTTTGACTATATAGGAGGTCACAATGTCAAACAATATCTATAGCGATCAAGTTAATAATAGTAATTTATATGCCAACAAACTTTTTTATGGTGAAGAGGGTGAGCAAGTCGAAAATCTAGGAGATCAGGTTGCGGGAGAAGAGGATGATAAATCAGAAGAAGATTTACTTCGTGACTGTAGAGATGAAACTAAGAAGGCAAAAGATAAGTCAATACAGTGTAAAAAAGATGCTGTGGAATCATAAAGAGAAATTACACAATTAGAAGCAGAAACTAGTGAATTAAAGTCAAAGGTTCAAGAAGAAAGAGAGAAGGTAGAACAAACTAAGAATGAAGCTGAGGCAGCAAAAGATGAGTTAATACAGTGTAAAAAAGATGCTGAGAAGATGAAAGAAAACGGTGGACAGGCAATTAATCAGGAAAAATGTGATGATATTAAAGCAGAAGCTGAACAAGCAAAATTAGAAGCTAAACTAGCAAAAGAGGAAGTTTTGAGGTACAAAATTGAACAGGAGAAAGAAGAAGTGATGCAGAGTAAGATTGAAGGAGTAAAAGAAGAACTTTTAAAGTGTAAAATTAACATGGCAAAAGCAGAGACTGAGTGGTATAAAAAAGCAGCTGAAGAATGTAAAAATGAGAAAAGAATCGGTACAGATAAACCTAGTATTAAGGGAGGGAATGAAAATGATAGAGGCAAACATGTTACCAATGAAGGAGGGAATGAAAGTGGAGAAATTACATCTCGAGAAATAACACCAGATCGTAGCCTGCCAGAAATTTGTGAGCCTAAGGCTACTTTGTATAAATCGGATAATAAGATAGGTTATCAAGGTTTTAATACATCTGATTTATTAAAAGAACTCTATCCTGAGATGTATAGTAATTCTAAAATTTTGCCATATATAGAAAAGGGATCAGAGGGTGTTTATGGTGCAGTAAATTTTAAATTTGCCTTTACTGATACTATTAGTTCAGTAGCTAACTTTGGTAATACGAAATGTCTTAAATGTATTGATAATCCACAAGAGTTAGCCTGTCAGGATGAGAATGTTAAGAGTTTTTGCCAATTTGGCAATGGTTATGATAATAAAGAATTAAACAAGAATTTTTTTTCTAGAGAATCATGTCCTGATCTCATCAAAGACTCCGGTGGAGCAAGTATTGTGAAAGCGAAACAAGTTGCACCATTGATAATTGTTAATAACGCAGGGAATATGATAGATAAAGAGGGCAATAATACTCAAGTACACTATAATTCATTAAAGCCTTATCTAAAGCTTAATGGTAAAATCAAGGACTGTGGAAATGATCAAAAGTGTAAAGATTATAATGCAATTATGGAGAAAGTTGCATGGGATAGTGATAAGGAAGTACTATTAAAAGCTGTCTTTGATAATGTGCAAAGAACAACTCCTTACTCTTATGATAATGAGGTTAGTTCTTTTCCCATTGATAATGAGTTGATATAAGAGAGAATGTTCTCTGGATTTTTTAGTTCAGAGAACACTTTTGTAGAAAAATAGAATTGGTGACCTTACTCAAAAAAAAGTAGAGAAGAAGTTTTTGTTGTGAGAATAAATTTAGCAGAGTTTATAATATAATATTTAAGTTATTTATGATAAAAAATAGATTTCTTGCATAACCAGCCAGTCTGGGATTTAGCAAGAAAATCTAGATTCCAGTAGTGCAAGAAATCTAATTTCTACGTATTCAAATATGGAAGTTCTAGTTTGTTGAACAGAACGTTGAGAAGTATCAATAAGAAGCTCCCTTTTGAGTAAACTTTTCTGCAACGGAGTTATCGTAATAACATCCCTTATGTACGTTGAATGAGCAAATTGGTCAAATATACGAAAGAGTTATAATACAGATTTTACTCAAAAAATATTGAAACAATCTCACAGATCTTAAACTAAGTTCTCAATTTCTCAAAGAAATCTTTTAATAAAAGAGAACATTTTGTTTCTAATATTCCACCATAAACTTCAGGTATGTGGTTACAGAATTGAAATATTCTAGTGCCGTTTTCAACTCCTCCACCTTTGGGATTGTAAGCCCCGAAGTACAGACGTTTAATTTTTGCAAAAGAGATAGCTTGAGCGCACATCGGGCACGGCTCTAACGTTACGTACATTTCAGCTTCATAAAGCGTGGAAGTTGAAAATGCTTTTCTAATTGTTAACATTTCTGCATGTGCAGTTGGATCATTAGATATATTGTGTGCAGAGGAGATGATATTGTTTCCATTAACTATTACAGCACCTATTGGCACTTCGCCATCTTTCTGAGCAAGTTTTGCTTGCTCTATGGCAAGTTCCATGTATTGGTACTTAAACATTAGGTGCTTGGGTAAATATAATTTTCTTTTCTTGGCTTTTCTATTTTTTCTAGGTTATAGAATTCACTAAGGACTATTGTCCTTTTTACAAGGCTATCTATTTCTCGCTTTAAATATTTTTTTATTTCTTCTACCTATTTTAGTTCGTTTATAGCTACAACTACTTCTTCCATTATATCCTCTATAATTTGATCCTCCTCTAATTTATATATTATTTGTTCTACATGCCTATTCAATTCCTCGAAGGTCGCAGATCCATATGTAATGCTATCTTTACTATTTCTTAGTAACATTTTTTACCTCTCTATTAGAATATAGTTTATTCAGTTCTATTAAACTCTATTGTCAATAGCTGCCTTAATAAATGATGTAAAGAGAGGATGAGGAGAAAATGGTCTTGATTGAAATTCTGGATGAAATTGCACACCAATAAACCATGAGTGATTTTTTAGCTCCACTGCCTCTATGCATGTTTTATCTTCTGATATACCACTGCATATCATTCCATTCTCTTCTAAGTTATTTTTATAATCTAAATTAACTATATATCTGTGTCTGTGTCTTTCTGAAATAGTGACACTACTATACACATTTGCCATTTTTGAATTTGGATTTACATTACACTTGTATGTTCCAAGTCTCATGGTTCCACCAAGATCAACGTTCTTACCATCAGCGAGCTTGATGATTGGGTGTTTGCAAGTATAAAATTCTTCAGAGTGTACATCTTCAAGCTTAATAACGTTACGAGCAAATTCAATCACTGCAAGCTGCATACCAAGACATATTCCTAAAAAAGGAATGTTATTTACACGGGCATAGTTTATTGCTAATATTTTACCTTCTATTCCGTTATCACCAAATCCTCCTGGAACAAGGACTGAATTAGAGCTTTGTAATTTTTCTCTGATAAACTTTGCATCTATAGATTTTCCATTCTCTTCTCTTGAGTTGACCCAATTTATCTTCACTCTAGCTTTATTACTAATTGCACCATGGTTTAATGCTTCAATCAGTGATTTATATGCGTCAGGAAATTCAGTATATTTTCCTACTATGGAAACGATAACTTCTTGTGTTGGATGTCTCATAGAGTGTACTATTTGGTCCCATTCAGGTAAGCTTGGTTTTGGCTTACTTAAGTGAAAGTGATCCAAAATTTGTGTCCCGAGCCCACATTGATTATACAAGGACGGTAACTCGTATATATGGTTTACATCAGGAGCAGGTATTACGTTAGATAAAGAAACATTGCAAAGATTGGCTATCTTTTCTTTTTGATTATCGGAAATTTCTTTTTCACTGCGACATAATATAATATCTGGTTGTAACCCCGCAGAGTTTAACTCTCGAACTGAATGCTGTGTCGGTTTTGTCTTTAATTCTTGTGCTGCAGTGAGATATGGTATTAAAGTTAAATGAATAAGGATAACTTTTTGCTTTCCTAGTTTATAATTAACTTGGCGTATAGCTTCCAAAAACGGTTGGCTTTCAATATCACCTACGGTTCCGCCTATTTCGCATATTACAAAATCTAAATCTTCTGTACCATTAAAAATGAAAGATTTGATTAAATCTGTCACATGAGGAATGATTTGCACAGTTTTGCCTAGATAATCACCACACCTTTCCTTCTTTAATAATTTATTATATACTTTACCAGTTGTTATATTGTCGTCCTTGGTTGCTTTAATTTTAGTAAAACGCTCGTAATGTCCAAGGTCTAAATCAGTTTCAGCACCATCCTCAGTAACAAATACTTCCCCGTGCTGAGCTGGGCTCATTGTTCCAGGATCAATGTTGAGATATGGGTCAAGCTTTCTGATGCGAACATTGAACCCATGAGCTTGAAGAAGTGCTCCCACACTTGAAGCAACTAAACCCTTACCAAGTGATGAAACAACTCCACCTGTAACAAAGATAAACTTGGTTTCTTTCATTAATTTTCAAATGGAACAGAAGTTGATTGGCCTTCTTGCTTTTTTTCTGATATAATCTTCTCTGCAATTGATTTTTTATGTACATCTTTTGAACATAATCCTGATAGTAACAGTGTATTTATAATGAACAGTCCAGCAACTATAGAAGTTATTCTACTGAGTGGATTTTCAGAAGACTTTACCGGAATTATTGAATTCATTCCCTGCTGTGAATTACTAAAGCCACTTAATGAACTACTTCCAGGTGGCTGCAGGAGCACTAAAATTACCAATACAACAACTAATATTATTTGAAGTATACTAAGTACTGTTACTGACATTATGAATAGAGCTAAAAATAAAAATTTTAGGAGCATAAGGATCATAAGTCAAGAATATCTTTACCCGAGTAACTTGACTACTGGAATCCAAGTATGTATTAAACCTTATTTAAATTATGAGCTATCACATTTTAAAATACAAAGATTATGAGCCAAAAATGGATGAAAGTTCTTTTATCGCAGATGGTGTGCGTATCATAGGTAACGTTGAAATAGGAAGGAATGCGAGTATCTGGTTTAATTGTGTGATCAGAGGAGATGTTGGATCAATCAAAATAGGTGATGAAACGAATATTCAAGATGGCACCGTAATTCATGTAGATAGAAATCCAGGCGGTGACACGATTATTGGTAGTATGGTGACGGTTGGGCATTTTTGTGTGTTGCATGCATGCATGATACATGATAAAGCATTTATTGGTATGGGCTCTGTTATAATGGATCATGCGATTGTCGAGTCTGAAGCTATGGTAGCTGCTGGTTCACTGGTGACACATGGAAAAGTGATAAAAAGTGGTGAAGTATGGGCTGGCAGGCCAGCACAATTCTTCAAAAAAATGTCAAATGAAGAAGTAAAACATATTACACAATCTGCACAAAATTATATCATGCTGATGAAAGAATATAAGGCTATATGCTAGGTTGAGAAATCTTCAGCTCTGATGAACATTCTACGTTAACTACTTCAAAAGTTTCTTCAACTATATAATGCTTATCAATATAAGGCTCAATCACTTTTTCAACTCTAGTTTGCTTATCAATACGCTGATTAATAAAACTACCTCTGACTATAATATCCTTTATTGGCCAGTTTGTTTCTGTTGGAGTACCTGATGATTTAGCTGCAAGTTTTATCAGTTCTGATGTTAGAAAAAGAGATATAGTATTGTTTGAGTTAAGAGAGAAATTTACATGACTCCTGCAGTATTCAAGCGATTTGCCCACTGGATAATCTGGTATTTCACCTACAACCTTTCTTATTAGCCAATTGCACTCTTTGGTAAGTATGCTTGCTTCTTTTGGAACTTGTAGCGGTATTATAATATCATTGCTAATTCTATTTTCTTCTTGAGAAAAAAGTTCGGTGTAAGCTCCTTTTTTACTGTGTTTCTCAAAATACTTAGGAAAATAAATATTGAGATATTCAGAGTGTAATTCTATTCGATTTTTCTGATCATTTTCTAAGACAAACGTATATTTATCACCATTTTGCTTAAGTTCGCATAACTTAAATTTACTAAGGTCAGAGTCTGGAAATGGCTTTTCAATTTCAAAAGCAAGTGTAAGAGTGTGCGTTGTGTGATCAAATTCATTTTTTTCTTGTAGACCATCTTGTAGACTATAGTACTTATTTTTTTCATATTCCTTTTTTTCTCTATTAGCATTAACTTCCTGTTCATTAAAACTTTCAACAGCATAAAAAAAATTCTTCTTCATCTAGCTCTTCTCCTGTTAGAGCATCCTCAAACACATCCTGTTCATCCTCTAAATCAATCTCATTACCTTTCGTTTCTATTTTATTCTCTATACTTATTTTTTTTGTATGGTCATTTCCATTGCTAGCAGTTGTTTGATGATGTGTATCGTTAGTTTGAAAAAAGCTCTTTACTTTTGATATTAAGCTAATCCATGAAAGTCTGACTTGATTAAGTAGCCATTTAAAACTCTTCATTGTTTTACCTCAACCTAATTAGTAAAAATTGTAACAGAATAAATTAAATATGTCAATAAGATACACAAATTGTACTAACTGGGAATTAGTGGCAGCACTTAACATCTGTGTAAATTTTGACATAGGCGTTTTCTGCATTTTAACCAAATCAGTAAGGAGGACACCATTGATATTCTCCTTTTAGAAGCAACTTGAATAAAACTGATAAAGTTTGAATTAAAGTGTGATTAGGAAAGTGAGTGATGAGAATTCTTTATTTGGACTTCTTTTGATTCATCTATTTTAGTATTAGGTCTTAGTGCTTCATATGTAGCACCACCAGCTACGAGTGCAGATGCTGTAGCTATGCCAATTATTGCTAATATACTTAGTCTAGTTGTATGTTCAAGTATAGTACTTGCTACCAGCCCAACAGCAAGACCAACACCAATAACAGCAGTGTACAACATTCTAGGATTATTTGAATTAGGCATATAGCTCACTAACTCTCTGCAACACTTTTCTGATTCTTTCTTTATGTCCTCGAGCTTATTTAGATCTTCTTTTTCTATTTTAGCATTTAATTCTAGTTTCTTACATAATTCTTGCATTTCTTTTACTTGTTTTTCTAATTTTTTAAAAAAATTTATTATTTTTGTTCCTTGTAATTTTATTATTGTTTCCTTAAGTAGTAACGTTGATATTGGCATTGCTATTTCTTCTATCTCTTTTTCTGTTTTCCTTTCCAATTCCACTACTTTTTCTATTCCTTCTTCTGATATTTTAGTGTCTTTTTTTAGTTCTATTTCAAACTTTCTTTTTTTCAACTCTGATTTTGCTTCTTCTAATGATTCTAATACATTCCATAGCTTTTCACCAGAATTCTGGCTCCGTTTTGGTGACATATACTGACTGCCTTTGAACTTTTTTGGTGATATGGGCTGATTTTTACCATCTTTAAGCTTTTTTGAGTTTTCACCAGCACTTACTTTAGCCATAATAAACCTCACATATTAAATAATGCTATTACATAATATCTTTAAAGCTCAATGTCAAATAGTATCTTTACATAATATAACTCATAAACAGAAAATTTTAGTATAAAATGCCATATTTACTTTGTGCTATGGTTTGAGGTAGAATAACAACTTGCTTCAAATATGGAAAGGCAGTACAACTCTATAATCAAGTTACTGAACTCTCATTTACTCCTCTTTTTTTGTAAAACAATCTACAATTTATTAGAAGATCTTCAGATAGACGTTGATCATTGGTTGCGTTTTTACAGTGAGACAAGACCTCATTCTAGTAAATATTGTTATGGCGATGTAGACTTTCCTGAATAGAAAACATATTGCTTTTTAGAAAAATATTAGTAGCATTACATTAAGAAACTGATATTAGTTTTCAATTTTTCTGTTAGTTAATTCTTGCTTGCTAGGTTAAGTTGTCTCTGGTAACCATAATGGCAAATCTTGTTAATTTGAGGCGTGGATTTTAGCCTCTCTCATCCTTACATTAGTTACATATTCTTTCGCAGAGGGCTAATGATAGCAATGAATTTATTAGTAAAATTCAGTAATTTATAACTGACAATTAGAGCTGTTAATTAGCAACTCACTTTAAATAGGTTACTCAACTGTGACAGATTTAGCTAAATTTCTCGGACAATCTACATCTAACCCTTTTTTTTCTGCAATAGAATAAGCAAGAAATTGCATAGCAACACTGTAGATAATTGGAGAAACAAAATTGTCAACTTCTGGAAGTTGCACCACATCTATGCAAATTCCCTTTAAGAGCGGTGCTCCTTGCTTATCACTAAAGGCAATTACTTTACCTTTTCTTGCAATAATCTCTTGTATATTGGATAGCGTTTTAAAGAATAAATTATCGTAAGGAATAATTGCGATAACAAGTACAGTAGAGTCTATCAAAGCGATAGAACCGTGCTTCATTTCTCCCGCTGCAATACCAATTGTGTTGATATATGAAAGCTCTTTTATCTTCAATGCACCTTCCATTGCAACTCCATATGAGCTTCCTCTCCCAATTATAATTATATTATTGTGCTCTAATATACTGCCTGATATATGTTGTATTTCCATCACATTCAAAACATGCTCAACATGTTCGGGAATAGAATTAATAGCACCGCTTAGTTCCTTTATCCTCTCTCTACCCAGTATACCTTTTATTTTTCCAAGTTCTACAGCAAAGCATGCTAAAATTGCAAGCTGCGTAGAAAAGGTTTTTGTCGAAGCAACACCAATCTCAGGTCCAGCAAGAGTATGCAATATAATATCTGAGGCTTTTTCTATGCTGCTATTAAATGTATTAATTATGCTAATGATCATTTGTTTCTGCAATCTCGCATAACGTAGTGCTTCCATAGTATCTGCAGTTTCACCAGATTGAGAAATGAATAAGCCAATACTACCTTCTTCGAGCTTGACGCTGCTATACCTAAATTCTGACGAGATTTCTAGATATACCCGAATTTGAGCAATACTTTCCAGCCAACACTTTGCTATTAGTCCAGCAAAATAGGATGAACCGCATCCAACTATAGTAATGTAACTTAGTTCAGAAAATAATTCTTTGTTGATTTCTTTATATTGTTTATAAAATTGATTTATTGTTTTGTTTAATGCATATGGTTGCTCAAAAATTTCTTTTAGCATAAAGCTAGGGTAACCATTTTTACTAATTAGAAAATTTCTTGGACTGCTATTTTCTGTTCTACGTTTAACTTGTGTACCATTATTATATATACTAAATTCGTTAGATTTTATTACTGCAATATCATTATCTTCTAAATGCAATATTTTTTCTACAAATGAACTCAAAGCATTAGTATCAGAGGCAGCAAATACTTTATTACAGTTATATCCTATTGCTAAAGGCAAATTTCTTTTTGCAACAAATAAAGTATCTGGATATTCTGCAAATAATAAAGCCAAAGCAAGTGAACCTTGTAAATTGTTTAGACACTGTAATATAGAATCAACTGGTGACAATCCTTCATTAAGATATGCAGTTAATATGTTTGGTATTACTTCTGTATCAGTGTCGGTATGAAAAGATACTCCCTTTTCCTCCAGATCCTTTTTTAATATATTGTAATTTTCAATCATGCCATTATGAGCAACAACAACATTATTTATATAAATGGGATGAGCATTTTTAAGATTTGGAACTCCATGTGTAGCCCAACGAGTATGTGCTATACCAACTTTGCTACTAGATATCTTGCTCTCATGAACAACTTCACATAATCTTTCAACTTTACCTTCTGATTTTTTGACTTCTATCTTACCTCTATTATTTATAATTGCTATACCTGAAGAGTCATACCCTCTGTATTCCAATTTTTGCAACGCGGTTAGTAAAGTTGGTATTACTGAATCACCGCTACTTACTATACCTAGTATTCCACACACTTCGTAAATTATGAAGCATTTTTGTCTTTTTTACTTTCCTCTAGTTTATTTTTCTTGCCATTCTTTTCAACTTTGCTTTTTTCAATAGATTTAGCTACTGGCTTTTGAATTTCTTTATTTAAGATTTCAGATATAGCAGACTTTAGGATTTTTATTTCAATTTTTGGTGCTATTTCTAGTATTAGTTGTGCATTTACTTCGTCAACTTTGTTTACTTCACCTATTATTCCACTAGAAGTAATAACCGTATCACCACGTTTTATTTGATCTATCATCCTTCTATGTTCTTTTAGTTTTTTGTGATTGGGGCGAATAATGAGAAAATAAAATACTACAAATATTAAAATGAGTGGAATAAAGCTAGCAACAGATGCTGATACATTGTTAGTCGCATCTGCCGCAAAAACCTCAGAAATAAACATATTTAATCCCAATTATTAACGATAAAATTAAATAGATTAAGCAGCAATTACAATATCATGTCAAGTCTCTGAAAGAAATTAATTCAAATTAATAAGAAACTTAAAGAATTTTAAGGTGT
The DNA here is from genome assembly GCA_018230265.1 of Delias oraia. Classification (NCBI taxonomy): domain Eukaryota; kingdom Metazoa; phylum Arthropoda; class Insecta; order Lepidoptera; family Pieridae; genus Delias; species Delias oraia. The sequence continues at coordinate 10,334 of DWCF01003505.1, forward strand.
TTCTGCTGTAATGGCGGGAGTGATGAGACTTGAACTCACGACCTCATGCGTGACAGGCATGCGCTCTAACCAACTGAGCTACACCCCCCATTGCTTTTTAACGTTTGCAACTTTAAAGCTAATCAACGTGTTGCCACTTGTCAATATTTTTTGTTTGCGCTTTTTTGTCTTTTTTATTACTATGTAAATAACTTAATTTCACACATGGCTTATGCAAATAGTCCCATTAGGGTTATGCCATGGAAGGTAAACTATTTGGAGGAGTAAATATGATAAATTTGCCTAAAGTTACTATACGTGATTTAGCTGAATCTGGTGTGCATTTTGGCCATAAAGTTAGTCGCTGGAATGCGAAAATGGCCCCATATATATATGGTATACATCAACAGAATCGTATACACATAATAGACTTACGAAAAACATTACCATTGTTAGAGGTGGCGATGAAAGCTTTATACGATGTTGCATCTCAAGATGGTCGCATTTTATTTGTTGGTACGAAATTTCAAGCTTTAGATATTGTTGCAAGTGAAGCAGTTCGTTGTGGTCAGTATTATGTAAATGATCGATGGCTTGGTGGTATGCTTACTAATTGGAACACTGTTTCTTCTTCGATAAAAACTTTGATACAATATGAGAAAATATCCAATGATGAAGATAGCATCTTAACAAAAAAAGAATTAGGAAACATTGAAAAGAAAAGAAAAAAGCTTGATAAAGAATTGGGTGGAATTAGAGAAATGGGAGCAGTTCCTGATATTTTATTTATTATTGATACTAACAAAGAGCATATAGCGGTTAAAGAGGCTAAAAAACTGGGTATTCCTGTAGTTGGAGTACTTGATACCAATTCTGACCCAGATGGTATTGCCTATCCTATACCAGGAAATGATGATTCAAGAAAATCAATAGAGCTCTATTGTAAATTAGTTGCTGATTCTATATTAGCTGGAATAGAGTCTAGTTTGACAAGGTCTAGAGTTAAGGATGATGAGCTTATTCAAGAAAAAGAAGAGGATACTGTGCAAACTAAAAAGAAGCGTATTAAGGTTGAAACAGAAAGGGAGGTAATAGTAAGTAAATGAAGATGGATTCAAGTAGTATAAGGGAATTACGCGATAGAACAGGGCTTGGCTTAAGCGATTGTAAGAAAGCGTTAGAAGAGTGCGATGGTGATATTAAGAAAGCCGTTGATAGGTTACGTACAATAGGATTTGCTAAAGCTGACAAAAAGTCTGATAGAGTAGCTTCGGATGGGCTTATTGCTATGTGCTTGGCTAAAAATTATGGTGTATTGGTTAAAGTCAATTGTGAAACTGATTTTGTTGCTAGAAATGAGAAGTTCATAGCATTAGTTTCAAATTTAGCATCAATTGCTTGTCAAGAACGTTGTACTAGTCTTGATGAGTTAAAAAATGCCAAATATGAAGATGTTGGTACAGTGCAGGAAGCTATTATGAGTGGTACATCGGTTCTTGGTGAGAAGTTAGAGTTAAGCAATCTTTGCTACCTAGAGACTAAGGATGGGATTATTGCTGGCTATGTACATGGTGATATGAATGGCTTAGGTAAGATTGGTGCTTTAGTAGCATTGCAATCATCTGGTGATAAACAAGAGATTGGAAAGCAAATAGCTATGCATGTAGTTGCTATGAAACCTGAAGCTTTATCTATAGATGATTTAGATCAAGAAAAATTAAACAATGAGCGTTCTATAATTGAGGAGCAAGTAAAGAGCTTAAATAAACCTGAAGGGGTAGCGAAAAAAATAGTAGATGGACGAATGGCTAAATACTATGAAGAAGTTGTTCTGCTAGAGCAGAAGTTTATAAAAGATGATAAAATGAAGATTGCTGATTTTATAGAATCAAGTGCTGTTAAATTAGCTAATTATAAGTTACTTACTTTGGATGGTGCAAATAAGTAACAAAACTTCAGAAGTAAAATACCCCAGAGTGTTATTCAAAATCTCTGGGGAGGCTTTGATGGGATCAAAGCTATTTGGCCATGATATGGAAGTGATAGATAAACTATCCAAAGACATAGTTGAAGTTTGTAATCTCGGAGTTCAAGTTTGTATTGTTGTTGGTGGTGGGAATATTTTTCGTGGTGCATCAGCATCTTTAAGTGGCTGTGAAAGAGCAAGCAGTGATTATATTGGAATGCTTGGCACTGTCATTAATGCTTTAATTTTGCAAAATTTTTTAGAAAAAAGCTCTATAGTCTCTAGGGTGTTGTCTGCTATACCTATGACTACTATATGTGAGCCTTATATAAGAAGGAAGGCTATTCATCATTTAGAAGAGGGCAGGGTGATAATTTTTGCAGCAGGAACGGGTAATCCATTTTTTACTACGGATACAGCTGCAGCTTTACGCGCTGTTGAAATGAATTGTAATGTTATTTTAAAAGGTACGCAAGTAAGTGGCGTGTATTCTGCTGATCCAAAAAAAAATGAGAATGCTGTAATGTACGATAGGCTTTCTTACACAGATTTGTTAACTCGTGATTTGAAGGTTATGGATGCGTCAGCAATTTCACTTGCTCGTGAAAATTCTATTCCAATTGTAGTTTTTTCTTTGAAAAGTGAAAAAATGGTCAATATTATTAAAGGTCAAGGTACTTATACTATAGTCTCAGATTATAAACATTAGGTAATTTATGTTAAACGAAATAAAAGCTAAAACAAGAGAAAGAATGCTAAAAACTATTCAGTCTTTTCATGATGATATGAAAGGTGTACGTACTGGTAGAGCTAACTCATCATTACTTGATGGTATAGTTGTAAATATCTATGGTGGACATCAAAAACTGAACCAAGTTGCAGGCGTTTCAGCTATAGATAACAAAACTCTATCAGTTAAAGTTTGGGATGCTACTGTTATCGGTGAAGTAAAAAATGCGATAATCAATGCTAACCTGAATTTAAATCCTGTTGTTGAAGGAAATACTATACGTATAGTTCTTCCAGACTTAACACAAGAAACCCGTGAGAAGTTAGTGAAGTTATTGCATCAATTTTCTGAAAATGCACGAGTTGCGATTAGAAATATACGCAGAGATATTATGGAAGAAATAGAGGAAATGAAGAAAAATAAGGAAATCTCAGAAGATGATTTTCATGTTGCCAAAAAGGAAATACAAAACATTACTGATGATAATGTAAAAAAAGTCGATGACGACTTATCTATTAAAGAAAAGGATATATTGCATCATTAAGTTAATATGGAAGAATTTTCATTGTTGAAAAACATACAAGGATTCGATACATATGCAACTGTATGAATGCTGTGATTCAGATCTCATCATTACGCACACATTTGATCGTTATACCTTTTGAAATCTAGAAAAAAAGCTTTTCAGTTTGATTTTTTATTACGATAATTAAGTTTACACTCTTGAGCGAAAACGATGCTGAAACGCCTTTTCCTTATTTTTGCATTTGTATTACTCATCCCACTGTCAAATGTTGATGCCAGAAGATATATCAGAATTGTTGGATCTTCAACTGTTTTTCCTTTTATCTCATTTATATCTGAAGAATTCAGCCGTATATTTTCCTTTAAAACTCCGGTTGTAGAATCGATAGGAAGTGGATCAGGGTTCAAAATGTTTTGTTCAGGAATAGGGGAAGGCACACCAGATATCACTACTTCATCTCGCCCTATGAAGGAAGTAGAGAGAGAATTATGTAAAAGAAATAAAGTGAATGAAGTAATAGAGATCATAATTGGCTATGATGGAATTGTTATTGCAAATTCAAATCAAAGCCATAGATTTGATTTTACAAAAAATGACCTGTTTGAAACTTTATCTTCATATTCTGAAGACAATGATAGATTAGTAAAGAATAACAAGAAATTTTGGTCTGATGTAAATCAAGCTCTACCAAAAACAGAAATTAAAATCTATGGCCCACATCAAAATACAGGTACACATGAAACTTTGATTAATTTTATTATGCTTGATCAATATTCATGTATGAACTCAAGGATTTTCAAAGAGAATTATCAAGACCAAGAAAAAAGAAAGAAAGCATGTAGTAATATCAGAGATGATGGAAGATATATAGAAGTTGGAATTAATGAAAACATAATAATACAAAAGTTGAAGAGCAATAAAAATGCTTTAGGAATATTTAGCTTCAGCTTTTTAGCGAAAAACCAAGATGAGATTCAAGGAAGCACAATCGCAGGAATTGAGCCAACTTATAAAAATATATCATCGGGGGAGTATATGTTAGCAAGGCCTTTATATCTTTATATCAAGAAAGAACACTTAGATACTGTTGATGGATTAAGGGAATTCATTAGAGAAGTTGTAGACTCTATTAGTACTGAAGGTGGATATCTATCTAGGCTTGGTCTAATTCCACTTTCAAGTGAAAATATGAAGAAAGTCTTGGAAAAGGTTCGTGATATAATATGATGACTTTGATATTTTTTTATTCTGGATACTAGGTTAACAATAGAACGTTTAAATTTCTTGTTTTTATTGTTATCATACTTAGCTTTCCTAAGCACTCATTTACTACAAAAACTTTCTACGAAATATAACAGGCTCTATTTGTGCTCACTTTAGAAAGTTGCGCGTTTTGCAGAACACATTTGGTGATAGGTTTCTCTATGGCTATTTCACAATTTTCTTTTATGCTTTTTTGTTCTTTGTAATCCTTAACTTCTTGAATAAAATCTTCAAGCCACTTCTCACTACCTATCTTGGCATGCCGTTGTTGCTCACCTTTAAGAAGTTTTATTACAGCTGCATCTTGATTTTCAGGCACTCTTTGATATTTAAGCCACAAGTCACGAATATCAGGAGAAGCTTTTTTCAAATGAGCTTCAAAGGTTGCTTTTGTGTCTTTTGTACTTTCTTCTTGTTGATCTTGATGGAATTTAAACCAGAAATCGCGAATCTCAGGAGAAGCTTTATTCCAAAGAAGTTTAGTAATTTCTTTTATATTTCTCAGATCTTCTTGTTTCAATCTTTTACCATCACCTATATATCGTTTATTAAGACCAACTTGCAGAGGATAAAGTAAAAGGGTAGTTTTGCTCTGTGAATGTATAGGTCTATTTAAAATCATTGCTAGATTTGTATCACAATCTTCTAATACTGCTTTAACTTTTTTAACATCTAAATAATCTATTGTTTGACGTAATTTGTGGTGAAGATCACTTATTCTCTTTAAGTTTTTCACTTTTTGCATATGCGAATCATCACTTCCTTTCGCTTCTTGTATAGCGATATCACACGAAATACTCTCAATTTTTTGCTCCATTTTCTGTATACATTGATTAATTTCCTTTTGATTTTTTTGGAATATAATAAATTGTGAAGTGGTACAAGGATTAGGTAGATCGCCTTTAAACTCTTCTTGTATATTACTAGGTAATTCGTTTTTCAAAACTTCTTGTATATCGCTATCGTGATTATTTTTTATATTCTCAAAGTTGCCTTTTATAGCTTCACTAATTAATGAATCTCGAATTTTTTTTTGTCTGTCAGTTAATAACATACCTTACCTCTATCTCTTATGGCAAATTTAGCGCTATAATTATACTTATTTATAATCAAGTCAAGAGAAAAAATTAGCAAAGCGGTTGAAGTTTTAATAACATATAGCTTTCAAAGTACTGTCTATGGAAAGTCTGCAAGTTTTACGTTCAATTGCGTTTATTGTGGGAATTTTTCTATTGTTGTTTGGCGTAGCAATGCTTATTCCTGCTATTACTAATAATTATCTAGGTTACGAATGGAAAAATTTTCTGGTTGGATTTATAGTTACCTGCATATTTAGTGCGATTTTTATTCTATTGGGTAAACTAAGTAGGTTACATGGAATGCCGGCAATTTTTGCGATTACCAGTTGTACCTGGATTGCATTATCTCTATTTGCAGCTATTCCATTTTATCTTGATAGTTTAAGCTACATTGATGCACTGTTTGAAGCAGTATCTGGGATTACAACCACAGGAGCAACTGTTCTAAGTTACATCGAGCAACAATCTCCGGGGATACTACTGTGGAGAGCAATGCTGCACGGTATAGGTGGTTTTGGAGTAATTACAGTAGGAATTGCAATTTTTCCCATATTTAAGGTTTTGAGCTTAAATAATTTACTCTATTCTGAGTACTCAGATGCTCTTAAAAGAAAGTTACCACATACGCGAAGCGTAGTAATACATATTGCAGAAATATATTACTGCCTAATTTTATTGTGCATATTTTCCTACTATCTAGCTGGCATGCCATTATTTGACGCAGTATGTCACGGAATGTCCGCTGTATCAACTGGTGGATTTGCTAACTATAACGATTCTATAGGCTACTACAATAACCCTATATTGGAGGTCATAACAATTATCTTTATGATTTTAGGCTCTTTACCTTTTCTGAGCTATTTAAAAATTATAAGACGATTAGACGTTTGTTATGATGAACAGGTCTCTTACTTTATTAAGATAGTTGTTATCTCATCTTTGCTTGCTTGTTTTTGGTTATATAAAAATTTTGACTTAGGAGTATTTTTATCATTTAGGTACAGCACATTCACCATTACCTCCTTTATCACATCAACTGGCTATGTAATGTGCAACTACTTGAATTGGAGCTTTATTTCAGTCTTAGCTTTCTTTTCAGCCTTTATTGGTGGATGTGGTGGTTCTGCTAGTGGTGGAATCAAAATCTTCCGTTTAGTCATTTTTCTAAAATCTATAAGGAATTACTTTAGCTCTTTATTAAATCCAAGTGAAAGCGATAGAGTAAAACTCAATGGTAAAATACTGGAAAATGATGAAGTTCAATCCGTCTTTACGTTTTTTGCGATTTACATGTTAACGTTCACTATATCATCAATAGTGATGTCTTACTTGAGCAATGCGGACTTTATAATTAGCATCAGCTCTGTTTCTGCAATGCTTACAAATTCTGGCCCAGGGTTTAGTAACCTAATAGGTCCTTCAGGTAATTATTCCTCCTTTAGTGGTGGAGTAAAGCTATTTCTATCGTTTTTGATGCTGCTTGGCAGGCTTGAAATATTGCCAATTTATTTTTGTATAGGTAGTTTATACTGGAAACTTTGCCATTCAAGAGTGTAACGCGAATTCAGGTTTACATTTAAATTCTATTACATATTATTATAAGTATTACAAAACTTTAAAGGACAATTATGGCAGTTATGCCAGATAAATGGATAAGGGAAAAGGCTGAAAACTCTAGAATGATAGAGCCTTTTGTGAATCATAAAAGCAGTAAGGGTGTTGTATCTTTCGGATTATCATCTTATGGCTATGATGCAAGAGTTAGTAATAAGTTTAAGATTTTTACTAATGTTAATTCAGCTATTGTAGACCCCAAGAATTTTTCTGAGAATAGTTTCATAGATAAGGAAACAGATGTATGTATAATCCCACCAAATAGTTTTGTACTTGCCAGCACGGTGGAATATTTTCGTATACCAAGGAATGTACTGGTAATTTGTGTTGGTAAATCAACTTATGCAAGATGTGGTATTATAGTAAACGTCACACCTTTAGAGCCTGGATGGGAAGGTCACGTCACACTTGAATTCTCTAACACTACTCCACTTCCTGCAAAAATTTACGCTAATGAAGGAGCATGCCAATTTGTGTTTTTAAGCGGCGAAAGTGAATGCGAGAAATCATACGATGATATGAAAGGAAAATATATGAATCAACATGGTATCACTTTGCCGTTAGTTAAGTGATTACTTTAGATAAAGCTAAATATTGATTCTTTGTATTGAAGATTAGCAAAATTTTCTTTTATTAGTTCATCACATTTTTTATCACCTAAAACTGCACGTGCAGAGTGATTTTTAAATGATTCTATAAAGCTAATAAAGAAATTTGTAGAAGGATTACTTAAAGCTTTTGCAACTTCTTTTTTTTCTTCATCATTGGCAAGCTGATTAAATAATTCTTCACCTTTTTTTTGTAGCTCATTTTGAAATTCTTGTTTTACAGTAGCCTTATCCGCTCTTTGCAAGAAGGAAAACTCTTCAAAAGTGTACAAGGAAGAGACAATACTGTTAAAGGTACCAGTAAAACATGCACTGCCAACAAGTACTCCGTATTCTGTTTGCGATTCTACTAAATGTTTAACCAGTTGATATTTTCTCTGTGATATGCGGGTATTAATATCTATATTATTATCAGTACTTTTTTTATTTTTATCCTTACAAGCTTTCCAAACCAAACTTAAAACTTGCTTCAATCTTAATCCACTTCCACTATGTGAATCAGGGTCATTTTTTATACGCTTTAGGCACTCAAGCGCATGTTTTTGCTCATCTGCTGTGAGTTGATCTTTATCTACAGCTTTTTGTGTGCCATTTGCTATGCACTCTAACTGATCAATAAATCCTTCTATTTCCTTTATAAACTTATCATCAACATAAGGCTCGCCATAGTTTTCTTTTAGCTTTTGAACGTTAATATTAATTGCATCATTTACATTAGTATCATGCATTGTTTGTGGGATACGCGCTGCCTCCATAAATGCTTCAGTTCTTTGATCTAACCATTCTGGTAATTTGCCTCCTGCAAGAACATATAGCTTACTCAATGCTTGAGCGACTAGAGTTAATGCTAGAACAAGAACAATAGATGCTATGAGTAATACTACAGCTAAACCAATGACTAGCCACCTCACAGGGGCTAGTAAAATATCTCTTAATTTTGACGTTCTTTGTATGTTACCTGGTGTATTTACTACCACTGGCATAATTAATTTTAAATAGTATCACTGTCGTCAATATATTATATTTCTCTTATTTTGTCAACTCACATTTCTACTTCTGTACTTTTTCATTCTTTCTTCTAATTACTATAGATGCATTTCTTTATTAATTGATATCCTCTCAAGCAGCTAAAACTGATTGCATTCGCCTAGTTACAAAAAAATGTCTGTGCTAAAACATGCTCATA
>DWCF01003506.1:0-19379 GCA_018230265.1 Delias oraia
GTGTGTTGTTGTCGTTTTCGGTAATATATTTGGTCGCGTTAGCTGATTTAATTAACACGTTACGGGCGAAATATATTATTATATTTAGGATACAGTTATTTGGTGTTTATGGTTTGATGAAATTCAGGAGTTTACAGTTTCCACATTGTCAAATTTAGGATGATAATTTTGACAGATCACACATTTGACCTTCTATATATTCGATAATATAATGCAATCTTAGATTTTGTGTATTAAAAACCATAAAATCGATAATACAATTGAATAGGTTCATTCAAATTATACAGTACCTTATCTCTGATGTGTGCTGTCAAAATTATCATCATTCGTATCATAATACTATGAGTAATCATAGTCATAATAACTAGATATTTTATATGTTTACTAGAAACTACTATCAATATTAAAAATTATATACTATCTTTAAGATCTATATTAATTATTAGGTTTTTAGTATTTTGCCGAACTTTAACAATAAAAATGAGGTGCAATACAGGTTTTATAAAATATAAATGACAAAACTTTTAATTTATATTAAAAAATAAGTATATTTTTTCGCTTATAAAAATGGTTGAAAAAACTTACATTAAACATGGTATTTTTGTGCATTTGTCTTATACCTCTCCACTAATGTATGCATAATATATTCTAATGCTTAGTAACTTATTTATAAAAGGGTTATTTTTGTACTAATTTGTAAGAATATGGCTTGTTTTGTTATTTAATTTAATGCAATAAATTATTATTGTTGTTTTCTTTAAAAAAAAAATTTTCCTGCACAAAAGTTAAAAACAAATGATCCTATCTTTAAACAAGATGTTTCAACATAATATCAAAACAATAAATACATAGGCGTTAGGGAAAAAGCTGTTTATTTGAATTGTGTATTATCGTAATAATGACTGATTAAGACGCAAATTTCATTTTTTTTTGGTAGTGATGATAATTCTAAATACATACTTATTAATTTTAAAGAATTTCTACTATTATGATTAATATGAATAGAAAATTAACAATGAAAAATTCTTTGAATACATTGTTTATAATTAATAGTAGGTTCATAATTATTAATAGCCAATAACAAAATAGAAAAGGATGTAAACCAATCAGAAACATTTTTTAAAATTAATCTTTTCCGGAGTCGGTATCCGAACAGAACGTCCATCTTCCTGTTTAAGATAATTACACAAATCCCAAAACTATTATTTTAATTGTCATTGACTTAATTACTTTAATGTTAATTAAATATGAGTAAGGCTAGCAAATATAAAATTTATAAACTAATTTGAAAGCTACATTAGAGTTAAACTTAATAAGTAAGGGAAAAACTTTATGTTAAAATGGCAATTTTAATATGTAATAATAATACCTTATTACCTGTGGTTTCATCACACTTACGACAGATAGTAGTTACGACATTGACAACATCGATGTTTATTTTAGATTTAATACATCGGATATTCACATCGAAGTAGTCTCAACTTAGATGAAAAATCGTTATTTTTTATAAATACATTCTCAACATATAGAATTAATCATTATGTGAATTATTATATTATATATCCTCAATAGATATGATAATTAAATATATATAATATATTATATCGATAAATTAAATACGTATGTGGTTGAAATAGAAAAAATAAAGAATGCAACATTATTCTTTATCAATTGGCTAACTGGTCAATCAGTGATTATGCTAAAAAAAATAATTTGGCTCTTTAATGCATTAAATGAAAAAAGATAATCGATGTTGAATAATTAACAATATACATTTGGTTTGATACATCGTTACTATACATCGAGTGTTTTTATCCAGCAACACTATGTTATATCTGTTGGGATGATTAGTTAATTACTAAATTTTGAATGCGTAGATAAATAGAGGACTAAAAAATATCAATAGACAAGGTCTTTGACAGTAACGTTATTGCAATAGAGTGATAATAATGCAAGAAGGTAAGAGTTGCCTGTTTAGTAACTTTTATACATAATTACGAATTCGTAATAAACGTAATTAAGTCTCTTTTACTAAACAGAAGTAACTGGCGTTTCTCGGAGTGGTCGGGTGAGGAAAAAAAGTTCTAAGCTGATGGATTTTGAGTCCCCGGATGATATTGAAACGAGATATCGGCGGCAGAATCCAGTGAAAGCGTATCCGGGAATTCGTCAAGAAGAAGAGGAATTTACTGAAACTCCCCAAAAGCCCGTCGAGGAAGGAACTGCTTCTGGTAGTGAATCTGATTACTATGAAAACACTCCTGAAAATGCTGACAGGTATGTCTACTCTTAACAAACTCGATATTTTAAAAAATAAGAATTTTCAAATAAGCTAATAGATTAATTTCTTAAGGTTAAAAGGTTACTAATTTACCTGATCTGCTTTATTAATATATGATATTTATAATAAGGTAAATTATGTATGTTTTTACATCTTTGTATTAAAAATGTGATATATTAAGGAAAGAATATAAGCTATTTTAAAATAACCAATATAATACTTAATGGTATTTCAGCATGGAAACAGACAGCTCTGGCTCAGAAGAAGGATCACCACGTACGCCTGCCAATTCCCTTTACATGATGGAGAGGGGTAGCAAGAAGAAGTTAATAGTAAAAGATGGCAAAGTTGTCGGTAGAGCTAAAGCTCAGAGGAAAGATAAAGGTAATAGACCCCTTTATTACATTTGTAGTATCATCATTATTTCAGCTGTAAGACGTTCACTGCTTGTCATAGGCCTCCCTCTTGAATCTCCATGCATAGCTGTCATAGGCAACCTGCATCGATTAGCTTCATTCATGCAGTGTATTAGTAGTATTATACTGCGATAATTGCATTTGCTATAATGCTATTATATATAACTTTAAGGTTATCTGTAAAAAGTTGATTTTGGTCAATTTAACCTGATAAAGATTTTATAGATTGTAATATATTCTATGGTGACTAAATGTTTATTCTAAGAATTGAATTCATTCTGCTTAGTTTAATATGCAGGCACAGGAATTAAATTAGGTAACAAGTTTATATAAGTAAGGGTAATATATTGACTGCTTTTAACATTTTTAGGTAAAACACGCATAACAGCTTACATGATGTGGGCGAAAGAAGCTCGCAATGATCTATTAAAAAAGCATCCAGACATGGATTTCTCAGCAATTTCTAAAAGGCTTGGAGAAATGTGGGCTAATGTAAGATTTTATATATATTTTTGATAATTATCTAATAAATACTACTAATATTATATATGAAAATTTGGTATTATGGATGATCGTTACTCTTTTATGCATAAATTTCTGAATAGATTTGAATGAAGCTAATATGATAATAAATAATACATAGGGTATAATCATTATCAACATAATTTCAGCCATAGGACTTCCACAGCTGCACATAGGTCTCCTCTTCGGACCTCCATGCATACCTTTATAAGATCGTCTATCCACTTTGTGGTTGGATGTCCTATGCTGCGCTTGCTGGCTATAATATATAATGATATTGTTTACTGGCTGAAATATAATAAAGTGTCATATAAGTTGGACCCAGTTGCATAGCAGTCAAAACAATGTCTGCAGGGTCCAAATATACAAAATTGCTATATTAATTAACATATTTATATTCTAGGTAAACTACAACGAACGCTATCTATGGAAGCGAAAGGCGAAACGCTTTGCAATGTTAAAGTCTCAAGAGACACAGGGAACTACAAAGATTATATCCAATCCTAGTAAGTCTTTATGATGTTTTTGAAGTGGTACTTTTTTGGGCGCGCTCGGCGTTGGGTATTGCCCAAAAATTGCCCACGTGCTTATAACCGTAAAACTGAACAAAAAAGCCTTGGCCGAACTTCTCTCTACATGTGTGTATAGTAGTCCCTATTTTTTGAATTCCTGTTATAGTCTCGGGGCGCGGGCGAATCTGTACATTACCTCATATTAGCAGGATTTGACATATTAGACTCTGACCTAAATGTTTTACAAACAAATGTATGTATAATAGATGTGAAGAATATGAATTGAGCAGCAACTTTTAATAAATAATAAAATATGTTTATTTTTCAATTACGATTTACAATGACTTTAGAACTAAAACTAGTCATTGACTGTACTACCAGTTACTAGGCTAGGCAGACCTGGGAAGAACCAGCAAAACAAACTCAGCGGAACTGTTACTTTAGGCCAATCAATTTAATTTTGATAATTTCCCCTGATTGCAAACAAAAAATTTCACTTCTTTTTTTATAGTATAACAGACAACGGAGCAGGTGGGACTCCTATATGGCTAAAGAACACCGCCGCCCATAGACAACCGCGCCACAGTCCACGCATTCGTTGTGTTGCCGGCTTTTTACGCCCATTAAGCGGCTTTTTTAAGGGCCTCCGATATCCTCACTCACGCGAAACACAGTACAAGTACCGTTTCACGTTGAGTATTCTGTGTGTGTACTTCTGACTTGTAAGTTTCCACGAACCACCTTTTTTAAATATAAATTGAGTCAACATTTGGACAACAAAGGTAGCCAATGGGATATATTTATTAAAAACCTATTTATAATACAAATAAAAATGAAACAGGCGTGACACCGGTGCGACACGCCGGACCGGGCCGTCCGCCAAAGCACAGACCACCTCCACCGCAAATCACTCCGCCACAAGCGCTAGTTGTAAGTATTCTATTATTTCCCGAGTACATAATCATGGATTACAAACTGGCGTCATATTCAGACGGGCAAGATTGCTGGGTATCCGATCTTATCCGGCGGGACTGATGCAATCCGATGTTAGGATAAAATAGTGAATAAATTGAGATACAAGTGTCATTGCACACAAATGTAGGTATTTTATTAGAAAACGACGATTTAGATATCTTCAAAAAGGGCGTACATATCCCTGAAAGGCCGGCATCACACCCACGGCCCTACAACGACTGCGGGTGACCATGGACTGAGAATCGCATATTTTACATCCGTGGGAGAGCCGTGCTGAAGCATATGTGGACGCACTAATTGGGCCGGCTCGTCCAACGTGCACTTGTGTGTTTTGCTGAGCGAGTGAGGATATCGGAGGCCCTTAAAAATGCCGCTTGAGTGACGTAAAAAGCCGGCAACACAACTAATCCGCGGATTGTGGCGCGGTTGTACATGGGCGGCGGTGTTCTCTTACCATATAGGAGACACACCTGCTCCGTTGACCGCTACACTATAAAAATCCTAGGTGAGCCTCCTGCTCGTTTGCCTCCCTATTTTTCATTGAAAAAATAAGGCAGAATTGTTATCGCGTATCTTAAATTTCAATAAATTGTTAACTTCCTACCTTGATAGAATTATTTGTCCCGTTTTTGCAACGGCAAATGCATATAAGCGAGCGAGGGACAGAATATTCTTGATATTATTTAATATATAAACATCTATTTAATCACACCTCGGTGAGTTACCGCTCGGCCGCACATGCGACTTAAGTCTCCATGACGGCCAAGCCGAGGTTCGAGTCTCGCAGGAGACGCCATTGTGCTAGTCGTGGTAAACCCTAACCGGCCGCTTTAAGCTGCAATGGCAGTATGGCATACACAGCGAGATAGTTATTCCATGAATTTTTTAAAACTTTTTCGTAACAGCCGGTGAGCACGAGCAGCGGTGCCAACAATAGTGGTATGTACCGTGTGACGGGCTGCGGTGCGGTTGAAGTGGCGGCCCATTTGCGACTGCTGGGCGAAAGCTTGGCCATCATCGGCGAGAGGCTCAAGGAGCACGAGGTGAGAGCTTACCTATCCCTAAAACGCCGGCAACGCACTTGCGGCCCTGCAAAGGCGAGATCCATGGGCGACAGACTTATCCTTCTTATTTTTTAGTGATCTTTGACAAAACTGCTATTAAAACGCTTCGTAGCTTAGGTAGCTAGGTTTACTAGGTCTATCATGACACGAGAGGTATCGGGTCCGAACCCCGGTCCGGACAATTTTAAATTATAATTTAATTTAAATTATTCGGTCTCTGGAAAGGCTTTACAGTGGCCGGGCGAGTGTCTTAATACTGGCGCACCCGTGGGAGAGCTATGCTGAAGGCCGAGGCCATTGTAATTATACCGCTTAAGCAGCGTAAGAAGCAGGCAACACAAGCAAAGCGCGGATAGTGGCGCGGTTGTCGATGATAGGCAGTCGTGATCTTTTAACATATAGCGAGACCCACCTGTTCCGTTGCCCACTACACCATAAAAAAGCCACCTTAAATAAATATTACAATGTTTTGTGTAAAGCATATTTCGTTATGTTTCAGGGTCAAATTGCTGTCTCGGGATCTGTGTCTGTTTTGTTGGACACACTTCTGTGCTCGTTGGTGCCTTTGGTGGCTGTTACAAGGGCGGTGCCAGCGATAGCTCCACCCGCGGCTCTTTTGCAGGACACCTTGCACAATATCGCGTATATTATGCCCGGGTTGTAAATGACTCTGATATTTATGTAAGACTTAAATAAATAAACGTTTTTCTGTAAAAGATAGTTTTATCAAATCCACTGCAAATAAAATATAATTTTATTATCTTACCCGTAAAAGAAAGCAACACATTTATTCAATAATTATCACTCTTGGCGGAACCATGCTGAAGCATATGCTAACGCACTAATTGGGCCGGCTCGTACGAAGTGATACCACAGGCTCACGGAATACTCAGCGTGAAATGGTAGTTGTAATTGAAACGATACTTCTGTGTTTCGTTGAGTGAGTGAGTATACCTCTTAAAAATACCGCTTAAGCGGCGTAAAAATCCGGCAACACAACGAAAACGCGGATTGTGGTGCGGATGTTGATTATATATTATGTAAATTTTCCTTTTGATTTATTCTAAAAAAACCCGCATCTATGAACATATACATAGGAAAAGAGCGGAAGTCGTCTGCTATAATACTTTGTAAATATATGCCTGTTACTGTCCTTCAGATACAAGTAAAAGTAAAATATAGTGAAATTAATTTATTTAAACGGAAAATCGTCAAAATAAAACAAGCAGTGGTTACAATTCCTCTGTTTAAACACATAGAATTAATTAAAGCCAAACAAAATGAGTTAATTTAAATTTAATGTGAATAGTCATTAATCTTAATATATTCACGCTAACATAAATGGGGAATTTTTCATGTGATTTGATACTACGTCTCCTACTATGACTATTTCTTTATTGTATCGGGGAGTTAGAAGGAAATATTTGCGTTTCTTAAATTACATTTAAAAACAAATCTAAATTACACATACATATTAAAAAATTTATCCTAATCTTAACAAATATGGCGGAAGACCTTTGTCATGTGTGACACAACATAAACATAATATAACAAATTCACATTCGTCACGTCTACTATGACGACATAAATTAAGAAATAAATATTTATTTACATATTTTTACTAGTGAAACAGACAGACATTGCCATGCACCGAGTCAGATTTATGTCCTATTTTAAAAATATTTTGGCCAATTTATACAATATTATTATAAATATAGGCTATATGTTATTCTGTTGTATAATACAAATTATTGAAATTTCATTAAAATCCGTTTTTTATGGTATAGCGGACAACGGAGCAGGTGGGTATCCTATATGGCAAGAGAACACCTCTGGCCAAGGACAGCCGCGCCACAGTTCGCGCATTGGTTGGGTTGGCGGTTTTTTTCGCTTATATCCTCATTCACTGAGCGAATTACAGTAGAAGCACCGTTTCAATTACAACCACCATCTCACGCTGAGTATTCTGTGAGCCCGTGGTATGACTTCGAACGAGTCAGTCCAATTAGTGCTTCAGCATGCCTCTCCCGCGGGGAGAATCAATATCCCTTCAAACTTTCGCGATTATTTTCATATTGGTGAAATATTTAGGCCTCGTAGCTTAATGGTAGGTATCGGGCTCGAATCCGGACAGTTATAATTTATATTTGGTCTCTAGAAGGGCTTGACAATGGCCGGATGAGTATCTTAATATTGACGAACCCCTGGAGAGCCATGCATATGCTGACGCACTAATCGTGCCGCCTCGTCCGAAGTAATAGCACAGGCTCACAGAATACTCATCGTGAAACGGTACTTGTACTATGTTTCGCGGAGTGAGTGAGGATATCGGGGGCCCTTAAAAGTGCCGCTTCAGTGGCGTAAAAAGCCGGAAAACAACCAATGCGCGGACTGTAGCGCGGTTGGTCCTGGTCTGCGGTGTTCTCTTACCGTACAGGAGACCCACTTGATGCGTTGTCCTCTATAGAATTAAGAAAAATCTAAGTAGTATTAATGTTTACTATATATATAAAAACTACGATACGAGAGCTATGTTTAACATAACAAATAATTATTGAAAACTATTCAATTATGCATGCATATTCTAAAGTTCCTGCTTGTTCGAAAAGGTTTGTAATCATTGGCTTTGAGGACGCTCTTGTGACAGCACAGTTTTGATTAGACTGACCTCAGTATTACAGTTTGAATCAAGTCCGGTAAGAGATATATTTAATAGAATTTGTAGATGTATTAATTTGAGGGCCTCGTAGTTAAATGGTTTTATGAGCTTACCACGATGCGAGAGGTATTGGGTTCGAATTCCGCTCCTAACAAACAAAGTATAATTTAATTTATAATTATTTATTCGGTCTTTGAAAGGGCTTCACATTGTCCAGGCGAGTGTCTTAACAGTGTCGCACCCATGGCTGAGGCATTCTGATGCACTAATTGGGACGGCTATCTCTATGGAAAAAAAATCACAGCCACCCATAGATAACCGCGCTATGGTTGTGTTGCTGGCTTTTAACATCGCTTAAGCGGTATAATATCAAGGGCCTCCGATATCCTCACTCAATCGGCGAAATAGTGCAAGTATTGTTGCATGTTAGTTTTCTATGACGTCGTATCATTTTGGAAAAGCCGACCCAGTGCGTCACCATAATTTAAGATGGCTCTCCCACGATTTATATTAATTTATATTGGCTTAGTATTACAGTAATGTTTTTGTAATTTATAGCATTAAACGGGGTTCAAGATGGAAGAGTCCCAGATCCAGAAAGAGTTTGTAGGAGCGACTGTGCTCTTGACAGGAGGGACCGGATTTGTAGGAAAGCTCCTAATTGATAAATTACTCAGGTATTTCTAAAGCTGTCAAAAGTTTCAGCCGTTGTATAGCCATGATGAAGCATTTGCTTTGGGCATTTGGGCCGGCTCGTCCGAAGTGATACCACGAACTCACAGAATACTCAGCGTGAAATGGTACTTGTATAATATTTCGAAGAGTGAGTGAGGATGTCGGCCTTTAAAATACCGCTTAATTCTGGTAAAAAGACGATAACACAACCAATGCGCGAACTATGGCGCGGTTATTAATGGGCGGCGGTGTTCTCTTACCACATAGAAGACCCTTGCTCTCAAAAACCTTTGTCATTTAAATACTCGTCTTATACATGCCTGTCTTAGTGGGTACATATCGACTACCACAACTTTCATTAAGCATGTGTCTTATGAACGACACATCTGAATTGTCATGTGGTATTCCTGTGACGAGTAGTCAAAATGAATGAAAAAAAATACAAATCAATGTATGTTTCTTTTCAGTCTTACGTAATACTATTATATAATATATTATAATAGTAATATTATATATTATAATATATAATTTTCTTATATTATACATCTGTATGTTCTTATATTATGGTATAGTAATCTGTGGTGAAATGAGATTGTAAAAATTGTGCTTTGGGAACGACGTGGGAATTAAAAACATTAAATGTCGTTTTATAAAAGATGGATGTTACGGTTGTTCCAAATCACTACAAGCAAAAACCTTGGACTCCTTATTAAATAAGATTGTCTTCTTTTTCTAGCATAGACATAGCCTGAATGTCAACACTTGACAAGATGTCGTTATATTGTTTATCAGGAAAAGAATTATTTGAGGAATTATTAATTTATATTGTACACATAATTGTTAATTTATAAGGCCTTTCAATGTCGATTTCTATTATTCAGAGAAACGCAATTGAACTTTTTTTTCTTGAAAATAATAACTATATGACTACTATATTACTACTAAAATATATTACTACGTCTTTGTGATGTATTAATGTAAATTTTACGTTTTATTATCATCATTTCAGCCCTAAGACATCCACTGCTGGACATAGGCCTCCCTCTTGGACTTCCATGAATACGTTTTATTATATCTGACTATAATTACAGAACATGCGGTATAAAGGAATTGTATCTTCTCATTAGACCTAAGAAAAACAAGGACCCTAAATCAAGATTGCAAGAGCAATTTAATGATGTGGTAATTTAATACATTAGAACATTATTTATTTACCATTGAATAATAATAATTAATATTAATTAATATTAATTAATATTAATTAATATGTTATGGGCAGGTATAGTGATACCACGTGAATGGTAGTAGTATTTAATACGCACGTCAAGGATTTTTTTCTATCAACAAATTTAACTTTCATACCCGTGGGAGATCCTTGCTGAAGTATATGCGGATGCAATAATTGAGTCGACTCGTACGAAGTGATACCACGGGCTCACGAAATACTCAGAGTGAAATAGTAGTTGTACTTGAAATGGTGCCTCTACTGTGTTTCGCTGAATGAGTGAGGATATCGGAGGCTCTTAAAAATGCCGCTTAAGTGGAGTAAAAAGCTTGTGGCTTTTTACTGACGACCAATGCGCAGACTGTGGCGCGATTGGTGATGCCGTTTTCTCTTTCCATACATGAGACCCACCTTTTCCGTTGTCTGCTATACTAAAAAATAAATATTTATATATGTATAGATTCGGCAGACGTCATACTGTCCAGTACCTACCTACCAGATCCGACATACTTGACAGTAATATTTCGACCAATTTACTATGAATACCAATGACCAATAAACTATGGCCTATATTTTATTCTGATGTTTGATAAATATTGCAAAGTTTCATTAACATCACGCCAGTAGTTTTCACATAATAGAATAACAAATATTCATACAAACAAAGTTTCGTCTTTAATATTAGTAAAGTCTGTCTGGTTTTTTATTATATCGCGAACAACTGGGAAAGTGGGTTTCCTGATACATATCATCGGCGTCCATGGACAACCACGTGGCATTCCGCGCTTTGGTTGTGTTGCTGGCTTTACGCCGTTTAAGGGGTATATCATGTGCTTCCTGTAATACAAGTACTATTTCACGCTGTTACTCCATGAGCACATGAGATTAAATTGATGACTATTTTTCTTTACATGGATATTTCTATGATAAACAAATAAAATTAGTAAAATATTAAGACAGATTTCCCTATATTAAAATTTCCGACTCAATGGGTGCTTTAGATCTGCCTAATCCTTCTACCGACTTTAAATTCCGTTGTTCTGTTTCAGCTGTATGACAGATTGCGTAAAGAAATACCGAATTTCTTGAACAAGGTACATTTAGTAGAAGGGCAGATAAGTGAAGAAAATCTGGGTATATCTGAAGAGGACAGACAGACGTTTGTTAATGATGTAAGTTCTTTATTATATAGCGAAAAACAAGGCCATGTTACCCTCCCTGAAACGGTAATTGTTTTTACTATGTTTTGCTGGCCCGACTCACCCCAGTGAGCTTCCGACCTGCTGCTCATGTGACAGCCCAAGCCAAGGTACATGCCTCGAAGGAGACACTCTTTTTCTATTTACAGCAAAAATTAATTCACGGTGAGCCTTTGGCTCCCCTCAAAAGACCGTATGAAGCTGTGATGGCTGTATGCCTAGCAGCAAATACTCCTTCCAAAAAAACCCTTTCGCTGAGTGAGTGTGGATATTGGAGGTCCTGGAAATGGCAACCTTTGATAGCCTGATTTACGGAAGTGATTTATTTTTAATTTTGTTGGAAAGTTTGGCATCAAAATTGAAACTCTAGGCTATTAAGGGTTAAGTGGCGTAAAAATCCAGCAACGCAATCAATGCGCGGACTGTGGCAGTGAGCGGCGGTGTTCGCATACCATAAAGAAGACCACCTACTCCGTTGTCTATACTATAAAAAAAAAGTAACTACTTTAGCTATATTTTTAGGTGAACTTCATATTTCACGGGGCAGCGACGGTCCGTTTTGATGAACCATTAAAGCAGGCGGTGCTCGTTAATGTCCGAGGCACCAGAGAGATGTTGAAACTCGCCAGATCTTGTACACAATTGAGGTCATTTGTTTACATATCCACTGCGTACAGGTATGAGATGTGACTCTTATAGCTTGGAAGTTATATTTTCTTGTAACATGAAGCGAGAGGTATCGGGTTCGAATCCCGGTTCAGATGATTAAAATTAATTTATAATTTATTCGGTTTCTGGAAAGGCTTGACAATGGCTGGGCGAGTGTCTTAATAATGTCGCACCCGTGGGAGAGCCATGCTGAAGTATATGCTGACGCACTAATTGAGCCGGCTCAACCGAAATGATACCACGGGCTCACAGAATACTGCTGCTAATCACTGCTGGACATAGGCCTCCGCCGTGGACTTCCATGCATACATTTCTTTCTATTTATCTATTTAATATTTTACATATATATATAATATTTTTTTCCAGCAATTGTATTCACACCCATATTGAAGAAGATTTCTACAAAATGTCCTTAGATGGCGAAAAGCTTATAGATCTTGTTGAAAGTATGGACGAAGAAACATTAAAAGGTATTACGGCAGGGTGAGTAGCTACTTTTATTTTCCCCAATTTTTTATCATGTAGCGGACAGCGGACCAGTTGGGTCTCCTATAAGGTAAGAGAACACCGCCGCCCATGCAGAATATCACTACAGACAGCGCTTTGGTTGTGTTGCCGGCTTTTAAAGCCGCTTAATCTGTAGCGAGTTTCACTCATGACCCCAGGACTCATGGGTGAGTGCTAAGCCTACAAAACAAACAAAGCGTGGACCATGGTGTGGTTTGCTAGTAGTATAAGGAAGCCGGATCGGCTTTAGTAAAGCTATATTGTATGGTTTATTGGACATGACCCGACAATAATTAAAATAATAAATGTCTGTGGTAATCCAAAAAGTATGAAACGAACGGTTTACGCACTTGTACTAAATAGCAGGAAACGTAGCGGGCGGGTCTTCTCTATGGTAAGAGATCACCGCGGCTCATGGACAATCGCGTACTTATTTATTTACACGTGATGATTTTAATTTTAAATATCTTATAAATGAAACGTTCTCAGCTTATTAGGCAAATATCCAAACACATATGCGTACACAAAAGCGGCTGCAGAGGACGTGCTCTTGACAAATCGCAAGGGCTTACCGATCGCAGTCTTCAGACCAGCCATCGGTAAGTCACTTTAATGATATCCTTCTACATCGGTATTATTATATTATTACTTAATAATTTCAAACGAGTTCCTGTCTCTTTTAAAATGGGGTTTCTTTTAATAGCCTAAGATTATATAATATTTATATAATTTTATATATACAACAAAAAATAACTTAAATAATGTCACCCGTGGGATATTGGGGAAAATTATATTATTAATCTCTTTACTAAATGTCTCTGTTACTCTGTGACTATCAGAGAAATTTATTTAATGTGCAACGTTGGTGAATCTATAGTAAATGATTTGTTTGTTTAAATTGCAACACGTTACCCGTGGGAGAGCCATGCTGAAGCATATGCTGACGTATTAATTTCGACAGCTCGTTGTATAGTTTCGCTAAGTGAGAACGATACCAGAGGCCCGCTAAGTTACATCACTTAAATGATAGAAATGAAGCTTACTCAGTATCGCGATGTCGCCGACAGAAGAAGCTTTCCGTTATATAGGAATTATATCTTATTTTTATTTATTATATAGCAGACACCAGAGAAGGTCTCCTATATGGTAAGATAACACCACCACCCATGGACAACCACATCATAGTCTGCGCGTTCGTTTTGCCTCCTTTTTTTTTAAATGACTATCCGCTGTCAGCATAAGGCCTCTACAGCTTCTCGCGGACTTTTGGGCCGAGAGATTGGTTTATAACCGCGACAGGCCCAAGGGCGCCTACTTTTATTAGATAAAAATGGCTTTATTAAATAACAATTAAATAAAATCCTCGGCTTGAGCCGTCGCGGCGACGTTGGCCGCCTGGGCGGCCGGCCGAAAGCTCACCGGAGTGCGCTTCGCGACAAGTATCGGTCCTCGGTTTTTACCGCGGTCCCTAAGCTTAAGCGGCATTTTTAAGGGCTTCCGGTATCCTAGTTCAGTCAGCGAAACAGCAGATGTACCGTAAAAAGTAAAACTACCATTTCACGCTGAGTATTCTGTGAGCCATTGGTATCAGTTTGGACGAGCCGGCCCAGTTAGTGCATCAGTATTTGCTTCAGTAAGACTCTCCCACGGGTGCGACACTTATACGACACTCGCCCGGCCTGACATTGGCCTGCCCTTCCAAAGACCGAATAAATTAAAAATTTAATTATAATTTGTCCGAAGCGGGGTTTGAACCCGATACCTCTGGCTTCATGGTAGACTGTTTTATAAGTCTTTCAGCTGCGAGGCTGTCAAAAATATAATTATACATTTTAAAATCATTTTAAAATATGACAAAAGTGGCTTTATTTTGGTTGTTTATTGAATAAGAGAGCTTCATTTCCAGTGGTATCGACGGCGAAAGAGCCTATATCCGGTTGGATTGACAATATCTATGGGCCAACTGGGGTAAGTTTGCTTGTGTATTTAATAAACAAGATATTTAATTTCGAATTAAATTAAATTTTAAATTAAATTAAAATGCAATCGAGCAAAGTTCAAAGGAAAAATAAAAATATAAAAGTAAAGATACGGAAATGATACATTTCAGAATCCGTCAAAGACAAACAACAGAAAAAGAATAACATGCACTCTAAAGAGGTTTTATTTAACTTATAACATTGTAGGTTACAGTTGGATCATGGGTTGGTCTACTGCGTGTGTTGCATTGTAATCCCAAAACAATAGGGGAAATGGTTCCGGGTGATATGGCAGTTAATGCCTGCATCGCGGTAGCGTGGAAAACCGCCCGGGACTTTTCCGGGAATCAGCAGAGCCCAGAAAATTCGGACCAGATGCCACGTATTTACAATTTTGCATCTTCGGAGAACAATCGTATTAATTGGGGTAAGAAATGCGTTATTTTTTTTTTCATTTTGACCTAGTAAGTAACCGACATTGCCTGCTGTATTAGTAAGTTGAAGTGGCAATGGGCTGGCCACCTCGCTCGACGAACCGACAACCGATGAGGAATAAAGGTTCTCGAGTGGCCACAACGTACCGAGAAGCACAGAGTGGAAAGTCCCGCCACGCGATGGAAAGACGACCTCATGAAGGTCGCGGGCAACCGCTGGATCCAGATCGCTCAAGATCGCAATAGGTGGGCGTCTTTGGGGGAGGCCTATGCCCAGCAATGGAATTTATAGGCTGATGATGATGATGATAGCATATAAGTATGCTATAAGTTATGTTAATGGCTTGGAAGCAATTTTTAAAATAATTTAATTGCATTTATATGCCACTGTCATATATACAAACATTTATCTTAAAACTATACAAATTTGTCCATATTTCTTCCTATTGTAATCTTTCTTGCTCTACCAAGGGAGCGGCGCTCACCCGGTCACAGTGAAACCCTTTCAGACCGAATAAATTATAAATTGAATTTTAATTTTAATATTTGGACCACGATTCGAATCATTCTCTTCGTAGTAGACTTATAAAACGAATTAGCAACGAGGTTCTCAAACTTATTGTTAATAAAAACACAAAAACGTACTTATCTGTGGATTTTAAATAGTCTTTATAATTAATATTATATGTTAGTATTTAAGTATTTATTTGTTTGAATTAGGTAATAAAATATTACCTATTATTAAGCCTATGTCCAGCAGTGGACTTAGAAGGGCTGATGAAGAAAAAGAAGTAGAAGGTAGTTAAATTAATAACACGATCTTAGCAAAACGACGGAAACATAATATAGTGGCGGCAAGCACAGATTACAGAGTATAATAATAGATGGCGTTCAGCGTTGCAATTAATCATTTAAACAATAATTATTGTAGTTTAATTGACAATGTTCTAGGTGACTACATAGTATACAATATAAATTATGGCAAATTAGTACCGTTGCTTAAGTCTATATGGTACCATATTGTAATATTAGAAGAATCTCCACTTCTCTTTAAAATCTACTCACTGTTTCTACATTGGATACCTGCCTATATCATGGACGCTGTTGCTGTGGTCATTGGAAAAAAATCCATGTAAGTAAAGTCATATCTTATTTTATGATATAGCGGACGATGGAGCAGGTGGATTACTTATGTGGTAAGAGATCATCGCCCGTGGACAACGGCGGCCGTTTCGTCCGCACTGGCTCATCGGGGTGAGACGGTAGTCCGATATGTTAAAAACACACCCTCCACTTTTGTAGTTAGCTAAATGGTTTCCTATATCCAATTTATACCAATTTTTAGCTAAATCAGTTGATCAGTTCTTGAGTGATAAATAGTGTAAATAACTCGACCGATGATGATGATGATGATATAGACTAGCTGCCCCGGCAAACGTTGTTTTGTCACATACATTGCCATGCTACAAACCGCTATCGCTTCAAGTTCAGTCAACGTTGGGCCTAGACATTCAATGACATGTTGTCATTCAATGAACGCGCTAATCATTCAATCGAATAGCGGTTCCAACCAGACGACTGCGACATATATTATATAAAAAGGATTTTTTTTTCAGAATGCGTGACGAGTACCGTAAAATTGATAAGTTTTCAAATGTGCTTAGCTATTTTACGTGCGTCGATATTTCATTCACACAGAGGAACACCCTGGGATTACTGAATCAGCTGTGTGATGTTGACAAGGGCCTTTTCAATTTCGACATGAACGCCATTGACTGGGATAAATATTTCAGCGACCACATTCTCGGTGTGCGCACATATATCTTCAAGGAAAACCTAGACAACATACCAGAAGCAAAGAAATGGTATTTTAAACTTAAAATCCTTCATTATACTGTTATTTTCATTGTATGCGGTTTGGTTTTATTATTTCTTAAATTTTTACTCGTATCTGCATGGGATATATTTTTGTAAGCAAATTTTCTAATGCGCGGTTGTCCATGGGCGGTGGTGTTTCATCATAGAAGGCCCACCCGCTCCGTTGTCTGCTAAACCATAAAAAATCAACTCTCTGATTTAAAATGTAAATTTAAAATTTAAATATTAAAGTTGTCGTTCTGCCTTGTTATTCATTTATTCTATATATGTAAAACAGTTGACAACAAAACATATTTTAATAAATAAAATTGTGCATATATTCATCATAATTGTTTATGTATCCCTAAATTATTTATTTTGTTTTAAATTATGCACATTGCTGAACAGTTTTTGCGTTAATTTCAACAGTTAGACTATCAGCGATGAATAATATTAAAATGGCGTGTTTGTTGGTGCAATGGCGACTAAATTCTGAGATATTAGATACCCTTATTCTCAGATAGCCGTGCTGAAGCATACGCTGACGCACTTATTGGGCCACAGAATACTCAGCGTGAAACGGTACTTGTACTGTGTTTCGCAGAGTGTGTGAGGATATCGGAGGCCCTTAAGTGCCGCTTAAGCGGCGTATAAAGCCGGCAACACAAGCAATGCACTGATCGTGGCGCGAATGTTCATGGGCAGCGGTGTTCTCGTACCATATAGGAGACTCACCTGCTCCGTTGTCCCCTATAGAATGATAAAAACAATTTATCCATCTAAAATAAATTTCATTTTTTAATATATTTTAAGTGCTTCAATAGTATGTCAAAGTTAGGTTACCTAGTAATTCATAAAATTATCTTAAGATAATTTAACTTTTGTCATAAATCATAGGCAATTATAAATAAAACAGAATATTATTAACATGAAGGTTTTATTTATTCTATTTGTAATAATAATCACAAAATAGTTTTATTAATGCAAAAGTTATTTTAAAATTGAATTATTTATTGTATATTATTATTAATTAAACTTTCAAATTTAGGATCATAATTTTAACATAGTCTATTATCTAATATGATTCTTATTTGAGTAAGAATCGATAATTGCATGATCAGAATTACGAATATGTTAATTTTTTTATTACATACAGCATAATGGAACAGGCGAATTTCCTTGATGGTAAGAAAGAAACCGCCCATGGACAATTGTGCCGAACAATCTACGTTTTGGTTGTCCTGCGAAGTTTTTACGTGAAATAGTAGTTTAATTGAAACGGTGCTTCTACTGTGTGCTGAGTGAGGAGCCTTAAAAATGCTGCTCAAGTGGCGTAAAAAGCCTGAAACACAACCAACGCGCGGACTGTCACGCTGTTTTTCATATACGGTGTTCTCATACCACAAGACACCCACCTGCACCGATGTCCGCTATACTGCGCCTATTTTGCGTGGGAGCCATAAAAAAAATCTGCTTTTAATTATTTATATTTCATATTATGAATTAGAAGACACGCAAAATAAAATCTGTAATGTTACTAAGGGAGTGTCTATGATTCTTCATATAATGTACATATTTATTCTTATTGTTTACTCTATACAATAAAATTTTCTTAAACTCTCAATTTAAGAGATATAATCTTATTAATCAAAGATAAAAATGGTAAGAACTATTTTAAAAAAAGTTAAATTTGAACAATAAACTTTTTGCTGTCAAAATTATGCGGGTTTATAGGTTTACTAGTTTAAGGACAAAAAAAGATACGAAATAGAAAAATGTGCAGAAGAAAACGCTTTTCAGAAGTAGATCCATGTAGAACAATCTGAAAGAAAAATTTTATCACATATTAATTTGTTCATGAGCAAATATTATTTTTATAATAATATTATTTTTTATTTGTTCCCTCCTGATAATTAGATCTTCACTAATAGAAGTATGTAAAGTAATAGTATTTTTAAAATATATTTACAATCGTCGCATATCTTGGTATATTATATCGATCGAATATTGTAAGATCAATTGAATATTACTGACTTTAACGTAATTGTTTTTGAAAAACAAATAAACTATCTTCAAAATGCTCTCAAAAGTCAAAAAATCCGATTTTTTTATTTCACTACATATTGCACAATATATTTAAACAAATTTGCATTATTTATAACCATTTGTAGCTTAAAATATGTATGCATGGTTTGGTATAGGCGTTTTTTTATTCTACAGCGGACAACGGAGCAGGTGCGTCTCCTAAATGGTACGAGAACCGCGCCGCAGTCCGCGCACTGGTTGTGTTGCCGGCTTTTTACAGCGTTTAAGCGGCACTTTTAAGAGCCTCCGATATCCTCACTCACTCTGCGAAACACAGTACAAGTACCGTTTGACGCAGAGTATTCTGTGAGCCCGCGGTA
>DWCF01003507.1:0-19378 GCA_018230265.1 Delias oraia
TAAAACACACAAGTCTATTGTCCTTTGAAAATTATACTGTAATCTATAAAAATCATATTTATTATATACTAAAGAAGGTATTTGTTATAAATACTCGTGCATACAATTTCCAACAAAACACTGCTAAAATAAAGGACTAATTATAATTTACTAATCTCTAATTAATACTAATAAATTTGTACGCAACACCAGGCTCCCATAAAACAACGGAGCTATGACCTGACCTGCACCGAACGATCCCATCTCCGACCGCCCGCTGAGAGCCTGGTATGTAACGTCCACGAACCGTTATGATCTTGCTCGCAGCCTGGTATCGCACTCAGGTGGGCCAAAAAATCTATTTTACGGTCTGAATTAGTTTTAATACAATCCGCTATATACTTAAAAAAATACTCTGAAGTTATTATAATATTGACGTCATTATGGGATGCACGGATTATCTAACCTATATAAAAAGTATTATAAATCTTTTGTTTGTAGCATATATTTATAATTAATTTTAATTATATTTTATAATATAATATTGGAAGCTTTTCAAAAGTAAAAACTAAAATTAAACTCGCATATGGTCTATAGTACCGTACATTCGACTATTAGACGAACAAAAGCGTAGCAACATTTAGTGTATTGTGCTCGGCAGGTGATCGATGTGACCTCGCTACATCCTTCGTTTTTTGTACTTACAAGATTAATTTATCGGTAACATCTGCTGCGTGCGTCATAGTGTACTGACCGTACAGTAGCGACAATTAACAACCAAACAAATAGCAAAAAACATTGATTTCATAATCTCTTAATAAACTTTGAAAGCCGGTCTAAACGAAGTACTGATAGTATTAAAAATTCTCTAATACGGTTATTTTACCATCTTTTGTTGATTGTATTAAATTAAAGAGGCATGAGTTATATATAATATATTTAAATATAATATAATTTTATATTATAACAGTGTTATGGTTATATAATGTTGTTCTTTCTAATCATTCAATATATGTATAAAGTTGAAAGACAACAAGCTGAATAAGCTTAAAATATATTTAGACATTTTATTACATCTGTTAAGTATTAAATAAATATAACATAGAATATGTTTTTTGCTTTGACATGCCGTATTATGACAATCGTAAAATATAAAACGGTTTTTAAGAATATTATTTTTTATTTATTATTCAATACATTGAAGAAATGCCGCTTCAGTGGCGTAAAAAGCCGGCATCACAACCAATTCGCGGACTGTGGCGCGGTTGTCCATGAGCGACGGTGTACTCTCACCATATAGGAGACCGACCTGCTCTGTTATCTGCTATACTATAAAAAAACATGGCCGAAAGAACTATACAAACGAATATGCTAAAAAGTAAATAAAACATTTCCCCACTATTTTTAATAACAGCAAACTGTACATCCATTGATTAAATTCGGGTAAAAGGGACAATCTGGACCTTTCCCTAATCTGTTATCAGTGTTTTGTGTAGAAACGTTTAGAAATCTACGAACAGCGATAAATAAACTCCGCCCACTCATTTTAAAGTCTGTCGTTATGTTTAATCAATGTCATGCGATATAGAGGCTTTAGGACGACGACTTATAATCCATTACTTTAAATAATGATATTATATTCGGTTAAGGGCTTCACAGTGGCCGGGCGAGTGTCTAAATAATGTCGCACCCGTGGGAGAGCCATGCTGAAGCATAAGCTAATGAATTAATTGGGCCGGCTCGTCCGAAGTGATACCACCTGCTTCCAGAATACCAACGTGAAACAGTACTTGTACTGTATATGCGTGGGACGTCCAGCCACAAGGCGGACAGACGATCTTATAAAGGTCGCCGGAAGACGCTGGATGCAGGTCGACTCCGACAGGTGCCTCCGCTTCATGGAAGTCCAAGTGTGAGGCCTATGTCCAGCAGTGGACGTCTCACGGCTGAAATGATGATGATGATATGCCTCAAAAATCTTGTCAGTTTATCCTTTAGCATGGCTCTCCTACAGGCAAGACAGTATTAAGACACTCGCCCAGCTGCTGTCAAGCTTTTCTAAATACCGTATACATTATAAAATTTAATTCAGTCCTGGTTAAACCTGGTACTTCTGAAATCCTGGCAATCTAGTTTATTTTTATCTATACACATTATTTTATCTACGTTCCTTGAGTTCAATGAGCGAGATAATATGTAGGAAATCCCTTTGTGCAATATATTTAGATGTATACAAAGAATGTCGGGTGTGTCCCAGGCGTCCTCCGGTTTATTTCAGATGAAATTCCCGGGTATCGAAGCGTGCTCTACCCGGCATAACATATCACACTAAATTCACACCAACTTACGTTCAATTCTGTTAAGGAATTTCGGGCTAAGATTTGCCATTGTGTCTTGAAGGGTGACTCGGGACAATAACTTGCCTATCGGACTACATAAGTTCGGCATTTCATTAATTCAAACGACTAATTGTTATATGTCTAGGCTTATAATCCCGTATACCCTGAGTGGGGCAACAGTCGACCAGTGTGTTCATGTATATCATATAATAATTAAACACTAACATTCAATAGAAATAAATATAAGACTCCTACTTACAACTAAGTTAAACTAAGTATAATTACTTCAATTTGTTTCTCTGAAAATATGTTTAGCTTGCTAATAGACAATCACACCTGGAATAATATATTTTTTTTAATTCAATACCGGACAACGGAGCACGTGGGTCTGCTATATGGTAAGAGAACACCGCCGCCCATGAACAACCGCGCCACAGTCACGCATTGGTTGTGTTGCCGGCTTTTTACACCGCTTAAGCGACACTTATTAGAGCCTCCGATATCCTCACTCACACTGCGAAACACAGTTCATGTACTGTTTCACGTTGAGTATTCTGTGAGCCCGTGGTATTACTTCGGACGTGCCGGCCTAATAAGAGCGTCAGCATATGCTTAAGCATGGCTCTCCAATAAGAATAAAAGTAAACGTACCTATATTAATAATACAATTCACACAACTCAATAGACTAGATTTAGTATTTAATTGAATTTTTTATCACTCTTTATCGCCATTACGTTTTAAGATCATTCGGCATTCACAACATGACATTTCATTCAGAGACAATGACAGCGCCATGCGAGAAAAAATTCCAATTAAGAAATGCTAATTTCTTTACATTTATATAATTAATAAATTTAAATATAATATTTAAGCACTGAATCAAGATCAAAATAAACTTCACTTAATATTCAAAGATAGATACACTGTGAAGATAAATTATTTATATAAATCGTTAGCCTCTATTGAATACAGAGGAGTGAAGGCATGTTCGTATGCAGACCGCGCGATAGATCCATGTTCGGTGTGACTTTACATCGAGCGCTCATCAATATTAAACAAATACTTGGAACCTTTTTAAATTGTAATAAACTTCGAGGAAGCGAGGGTCCTTGCCAGGTTTCATTAAATCCTATGGAGCCCAAACGCTCGGCAGCGACGGAGATTTACCTAAGTGTTCACGAGACATAAATAATCACCGAGAAACTTTTAAATGACAAATATATACATATATATTTTTTATTCTACAGCGGACAACGGAGCAACTTTACATACAGGAGACCCACTCCTGTATGTAAAGAACACCGCCGCACATCAAACATCCGCGCCACTGTCCGAGCATTGGTTGTGTTGCCGGTTTTTTACAACGCTTAAGCGGCACTTAAGGGGCTCCGATATCCACACTCACTCTTCTTCTGCGAAACACAGAACAAGTACCGTTTCACGCTGAGTAGTCTGTGAGCTCGTGGTATCACCTCTGACGAGCCGGCCCAATTAGCATGTAAGCATATGCTTCAGCATGGCTCTTCCACGGGAGAGATATACCAGACTTCAAAAATCATACGTTTTATGATTGACTAGATATTAACTTTAATAGCTTCCATATAGGTCAGAGATGTCATTTAAAAAGATTTCAACATTCCAAAAGTTGATTAACAGTAATTTTTGAGTCCATTCATTGCAGGCATACAATAATAGTTTCTTCATAAAGTTATAGTTTATTATAAGGTAAAGATACAAAATGTTATAAATTCAATTTTAATAACTGAATTCAACATGTTTTTTAGTGCGGCAGATTTCAAGAAGCCGTAGGCACAATTTATTTCGCACGTTTTGAATATTTAAATTATTCTAACTCTTTCATTTAGGCAGATAAATAATTAAAAGGGCACAAAAAGGGGGCGTCAATTGAATCCTTTGTACGCCCATTAGCAAAAGCTCACTAAAGCTTATTAACAACAATTTTTCCCATTGAATCGAATGCGAAATTCCATTACACCTAGCGGGTAACCCGAGTCGAGTCGCCGTGAATGTTCTCCATTTGCAAAATCATAATAGCTTATTATTTAATGCTACGTGTCGTGTTTCAATGTTAGCGTTTCCCAAAGTTTGCTTATCTGCCTCTAAATCTGTTTATGTTGGGACAGTGACGAATTAGCTGACGTTGCTCAAGTAATGTCGCCGTCAAAACTGTGATCTATGCGCCCGATCTATACATGACTTACTAGGTAAACGGTAGAATGGCTCACCAAGGATAAACGTTCCGTCACAGGCAACCTTAGTCCTAGATGGATCGCAGTTGCGTTCCGTACTTTTTTTACCCCTTTTTTCTACGTATTTTTCCTACAAAAATACGTAGCTACTTTTTATATGTTCATATTTTTCATACTTAAATCACTGAATTGATTGTAGAGCTCACGTATAGGTTTTTATAAAATTGTAATATGCGTAATATGTGATTACATATTTAAGAGATATACGATTACAACAATCTCAAGTAGAGCATAATAAATTACAACATTAACACAGACTACACTAAAGAAATATTTATCATAATTAAAAAGTGAGAAAAATATAATAAATTCTTTTTAATTTATTTATTTTATTATACCATTAAAATATATATTTGACGTTTATCCTTAAGAATCTAATCTTATCTCATAAGAATCTAAAAAGCTCTGCTCGTTTTGTTTGATTTCCTATTCACTTTGAAATTGAGAGAAAATGAGGCTTTTTAATACTCGATAAGAATTTCATTCAATCAGCATCCGTAATAGTTTCGGCCTAAAATTTGAGAATTTCTGATTTAATATTTTCAAAATTAACAATATAATTGGGCACTCGTTCACATTGCACGTACAAAAGCGCCTTTATACATCTGGTGCTTTAAAAAAGGGCGGATATGGCAAACAGAGTTCAATAGAGATGGACCCTTAGGGCAATAGTATACGAATTTCAAAAACACATAAACCCCGAACATTTTGAACGTAAAATTTACTTTAATACCTAGCAGTTAAGATGTAAAATTGTAAAGCGCAAACACGTTTTTTGTAGACGTAACACGAAGTTGAAAGTTGCATCTGAGCATCCCTTACAAACTCATTCATTCCGTTCAGAAAGGTCCTGCCGACGTTCCCATCCGATTTTGTGTTCTGTACCGTGTTGATAAAGGTTTTTTGCGAGTATCAAGATATTTTCTTTGTACTCGCGACAGTTGTGTTAGGTGTAGCGTATAATTAGCAACAAAATTGCTAGGTAAAGTCATATTTGGTAACAAGGTAATTTCGTTTTGTTGCGTGACGTCTTGGTACACACTGTAGTTAAGGAAAATGAGATGTTAAATTGCGTCGAGCCGTGACACCCTGTGTATAATTTTTGTTAAAGGGGCCTAAGCAACTTGTACAATTTTAAAGGTTATTCGAGAACTTATTTGTGAATACAGTTTATAAACTTTCTCACAATACATTCATAAAATATCAATTTGATCCGATTGAGGCACACTGTGCCTACTTAATTACCTATATCATATAAATTTTTTAATATCAATGTAAAACCTAATAAGATAAAGCTATAAGAAGTGATATTTTCTACAATATTAAATATTAAAATTCTGTTAATAGAATTACTTCTGTATTAATAAAATCTACTACATTTCCTGTATTAATAAAATTTAATATAGAGTTTTCATTCCATGTAGTTTAATTATAATAATAATCCATCCACTAACGTTCTATAAGAATATAGGAACTCTATAGTGACATTAATAAAAAAAATATTAAAAAGGCACACTTTATTCGTGATATAAATATACTTAATATAAGAAATAACTTTATAATAACTATTCCACAATACAGGTTTGAAAAGGTGATGGAGATTCTAGTATATATCTTGAAAAATAAAATAAATGTAAAATAAAATATTTGACCACATGATAGAAAAAAATCCTGTGATTGATTGTAATGCATTTCGTTGAGTGTTATCCTAGCCAATGGTGACATAAATTTGATTTAATGGCTTAGTACTTGACATGTTAACTTTTACAATGACTAAATTATGATTTTTATTGTCTCCATAATTTTTAAATGTGCTTATCTTAAATCTACATAGATATTATTTGTTTTTTGAACTAAGTCGGAGTTTACTTGAACTTTATATTGAAAGACTTCAAACAGGACTTCTGGCACAAAATAACATATTGTCTAGTTTTTAAAACGATCAATAAGTAATTAATAGTTCAGGAATATCAGTTCGATAGTTGCACCAGATACGAAATCAGATAATGTTTCAATGGCACACCCCTCTCTCTCTCTATATTTGGGTCAAAAATCAATTCACAAAAGCTACAGGAAGAGGCGAGTAATTCGATAGCTTTCAGATTAAAAGCTTCTAAAGCTCTCCTTTCATGGAGTAACTAGGTTTCCAATATCGACACTTTTTTCTGCCGAATAATTTGTCTTATAAAAGCTTTTCAGGTTGGTTGCGTATTTTTAAAGGGACTAAACCCATGGTATATTTGTACAGGCAATTGCGATAGTTTCATTCGTCACAGACGTAATTTTATAACCCAGAAAATTTTCGCTAAAGTTTTTGTTTTTGAAGTTTTTTTCCCCGAGTCAATGTGATAATATTTGTGTTTTAACAATATTCTTACAAATATTACTTATCATACAAACTGACATTTTAAAAATTAGTGTGACAATTTATTTTATTATTATAAATATCACTAAAATATACATAATGTTTGGAGTGTGTGTCTAAAAGACTGATAGATTACGAAAGTGTTTCTAAACAATAGAATATTAAGTACCTACGACAAACATAAGGTAGGGCCTTGATTTTCGCGACTAGTAATTATTTAATGAAGTGTAACTTATAATTACGCAATTATCTACGACGCAGCTACGCCGTAGGACTACAGCGGATTCAGTCAATTTACTTGGCAGTAATATGAAGACATGAGTGTATGCTCGAGCGAGCAGAGCCACGTGACCCGATACGCTGGCCATGCGTGAGGGTTCGATAAATTGAATTAATTAGCTTTAATTAAAGCGAACTACATGAATTATTGATGACGTCACAATACACCGCTCAATAAATACGCACCAGAGTTTGGTTTACGATTTCGATGAAAAACTAATTGTGTCTATAAAACAATGCAATAGGAAATTAAACTCCACAGAATTTAATTTTTACTTAACTATTATTTTCACAATTTTTCTAATGTCGATCCCAAAATAGGGTTAACTTTATCTGAGTGTATTGTATATCTGTGATATTGCAGTGCAAATAAACTCACGCACAACTCAAGATAATTTTCTCTAATGAAATCAAATAGATTTTCAATTTTTGAGATAATGTGCCACTGTTACTACAAAGCACGTGTTCTTAATTTACATTTACTATTATAATAAAACTGGAATATTAATGCTATCTTGTATAATGTTTGGCATGCAAGGAAAGTCGCTAGTAATAAGTCACTTTATTAATTATTTAAAATTTAATATACTTAAGGTTATATATTTTTATCCTGCCTTCTTTCTAGCAACAGTTCCTTTGACAATATTTATATATATATTACTTAAAGTACAGTTTAACCATTCTTGAGAGCAATTTAGCTCTCGGAGAGCTGTTTCAGATTGCTTACTTCATATTTGCGATATTATAATGTAATTATTACTTTATTAAGTTAAATTCTTATAGTAAAACGCTTAGAGAATATTGTAAGTTGTTACCTAACCGCCTCGAATACCTGACAACTTGATTTTACCGTGTCACGCCACATTGTATGGCTTCCCTCCCGATTTAACGAGTTTCGATATAGTTGTTTGTTCGGTAGTAAAAAGGGCGAAACGGCTCTCTGTACGCTATAAAGATGCTTTTTATTACATCACGAAAATCACGAGCGCAACGTGACAATATTCGGATAAAAAAATTGTTAACATTTCTGAAGCTGGTAACAGTTATTGCGGTTTTTTGTACTGAGCGTCATTTATCTCAAGACCATCAACACTATACGTCTTTATATGTCCTGTTAGATTCATATTAACGACAAATATGATTGCAAAACACTGACGAAATATTTTGTTTTTGGTTATAGCAGGCAACGGATGAGGCGGATCAGTGGTAAGAGATCACAGCTGTAGACGGATAACCGCACTATTTATCCACGCTTTGGTTGTGTTGTCAGCTGTTTACGCTGCTTCAGCGGTATACTAGATACATACTTGATCCATTAAAAAAAATAATCTTCAATCGACAATCACGCCATCTCCAAATCTAAAAAAACATATTTAATTTTTTTTCAAAATCACAATGACATACCTAATACTATTTACGTAGCATAATATTTTAGTATATTTATTTTACCCATTTAATAATTTAAGGTTGATATATAAACAATTATAATGAAACATACATTAAAAAACTATAACAAATTTTAAACTGGACCATCAACATTGTCCATCCGTATTCTCTCCGCGTAAGTAGTGTGCAAACAATATGAAAGCAAAACAAAATTGAAATAGAAACTGGAATCAAACGAATCGCCGAGAATCGGGCAGAATTCATTAGCTTTTGCTTTGAAAATCAAGCGGTGAGTTTTGTTTATAGTGCGGCGGGTCGGGGGGAGGAGGGGACACAGAGTATGAAGGGGAGGGCGGGCGGCAAGCGCATCTCATTAACGCTCAAACAATAGTCAATCCGGCGAGAGGATTCAGTCGCCAAATCACATTTCGTCTCTTGACAGACATTCCGTGCAGCCTCCGAACGGCCGAATTTATAGCACCACAAATTTAGATATTTTACACACGCTTTTTATGAGAAATGAGCAGGCGGCTCAACTAGGATAAGCGATATTCCGCTGCGGGTGTGTAGGATACTCTTTTAGGTACAATCTTTTATAAGCTATTTCGTATAAAAATATGGTTTTTAGCCACATACACATACACAAAATTTAACTAAGATGCTCACAGAATACTCAACGTGACATGTACTTGAATCGGAGCTTCAACTGTGTTTCGCTGATTGAGTGAGGATATCGGAGGCCCTTAAAATGCTCTTAAAAGCGGCCTTAAAAGCTGACAACACAACCAATGCGCGGAGTGTGGCGCGGTTGTGAATGGGCGGCGGTGTTCTCCTATCACCTGCTCCGTTATCCACTATACCATAAGTAATGATGATAGTGACTAGCGCAAGTAGTAAAGCGAGTGACGAATTAGTGCTAACGCGCGCCAGCCCCCGGACAGGCAACGGGCCGTGATTGGACGCGAGCACAAAATCCTTTTAACTGACTCACTTCAACACGACGCTAAATAAACACAGCTAGTGGTGAATTCCTACTTCCACTCAGAAATTCTAACCCGAAACACTTTATGCATTGCTTTAACTGTGTAACTTACAACCCTACAACGTTATCATTAGTTTATAAATCAAAGAAAATTAATCATTAAGCAGATGAATATATATAAATTTTTAAAATGAATATTTAATCTTTCCAGGAGTGAGTGACGATATCGAAGGCTCTTGAAATTATATCGTATAGGCGGCGCTAAAAGCCAACAACACAACTTAATCGCGCATTTTGGCGCGGCTGTTCAAGGGCCACGGTGGCTCTTACCGCAGTGGAGACCCGCCTGTAACGTCGCCAGCTAGAATAGCTAAAAAATAGAACTCGTTCAAAGAATTGTTTAATTAATTGGGTCAGCACTTATGAAGTGATACCACGGACTTACATAACTACGCCTACCTACTGTGTTTTCCTGAGGGTCTTAGGTAACCGGAGGTTTACTAAGCTATAACGCTCAAGTCGCGTTAAAAGCCGCCAACTAAACCAAGGATTGGGACAATCCACAGGACGCAGTGATCTCTCTCATAAGTAAATGCTCTCCAGAATGTCCGCTGAATTATCAATAAATATATCCAGACATAGGTATTTCTGATCTATAAAACCTTAAGAAACAATTTTCTTACTTCTGTGGCAATTATTGCATAAGTTATAACAGTTAACATCAAATGAAAAAGCATGTAAATAAACAGACCGCCAACGCACTCGCGGCACTGCAAGGGCTTGGGATGTGCATGGGCGGAGGACCACTTGCCCTATGTTAGCCTCCCTCTCATTTGCCTCCGATGGTATAAAAAAATGTAGAGATAATAATAAAATTGTATTACTACATAAAAATAATGTTCAAAAAGTCATTATTTTATTTTTTTCTCTAATTTAAAAATATACGAGCTAGTAAATACATATAAATATAATAATAAAATGAAAACAGTGAGCTATTTTTCGTGTAATAAAATTTTATACGCGATTCGCTAGGGCAGTGATT
This sequence comes from Delias oraia, assembly GCA_018230265.1. NCBI lineage: Eukaryota > Metazoa > Arthropoda > Insecta > Lepidoptera > Pieridae > Delias > Delias oraia. Next base: position 10,644 of record DWCF01003507.1, read on the forward strand.
TTAAACAACAAAGGCTGCCTATTTTATTGTTCTCGACTCCCGATACGGCGCGTGTCAGTAGCGGCCGATATCCAACGAGTTTATTTGCTTCAAGCAATAATTTAATCCCTTTAAATCATTTTAATATTGCAGATATTTTTTGTTTGCTTTCGCTTAAAATAAAACATCGAGGAAAAACACAAAGTTTTATTCGTATTACCTCAATGTTTGTCGTTCCATACCTTTTAAAAGTCTTTTGCACCGCGTTACACCACTTTGTGGAATCGGTTACCTGCAGATATTTAAAAAACCAACACCTCCAAACATTTAAAAGACCGTATTTATCCGTAAAAGGCTGGCAACACATCCGCGGCCCAGCAAGGGCTATGGTTGCCCATGGGACGCGACCGCATATTCTATGTGAACCGTTCTCATAAAAAAAGCAACACTGCGTATATATCATTATAACTACCCTCCCATTTACGTAAATTCATTCATTATGAAATTAATAATCACACTTTGAATTTGCATTAAAAATATATTATTAAATGAATAAATAGTAGAATCTGTGGAATGTGTATCATATATTTTAAAGTGCTCTTGAAATTTGTTGAGGATGAATACACCCTGACTTGAATAACAATCTAGGTTGATGCCGTGATACCACGTCGATTCATATTGCAATACGGAGTAATGTACGTCAATTACTGAAATTGCAGCATTTGAGCCATCAGCTGACCACAGTCTGGCCTACAACAGTTATTATGATTAACTTAAGGCCATAATGTAAAGAAGAAATATACACAGAACCGAGCGTTATTATAAGCTGAAATTAAGGGTACCGAGTTCGATACTTAGTCTTAATAAAACTTATAAAGTTTTTGAATGGGTTTTACATTGACCGGGCGAATCTTTAACACTGTCTTACCCGTGGAAGAGCCATTCTAATGCAATAACTGGGCCGGCTCGTCTCAACAGGTACCTACCACGGGCTCATAAGCGTGAAACAGTGCTTGTAGGTACTGCGTTTCGCTAAATGCGTAAGGATACAGACCCGTGAAATTATAACGCTCAAGTGGTATAAGAAAGCCGGTAATACAACCAAAGCGCGGAATGTGGCGTTGTTTTCCATGGCCGGCGGTGATCTTACCTTGAAAAACACCCACCTGATATACAATGAAACATGACTGAGGTAAATTCATCTTGATTTATTTTACTTCGTAAGTCTGTTTCGCTTTCATAAATTTCTATATAATCTACAATATTGTAAGGCTATTTATAAAGATTGTATTATTATTACTAAGTATTTTTGATACAAAATTCTTTTGTAATCAATTTTGCCATAAAATAATTAATTAGATTTTTTAAACGTTAAGCTCCTGCTTGTTGCAAACATAGATTAGCCTAGGATATATAGGATAGAACCGGCCTTGGACACTAAATTACATTTTCACTAATTTTGTTGTTTCGGTTTCAAATATTGAGAAAATATTATCAAGTAACGCACTGCCAAAATAACTGTTAATAAGTCGACTTAGATTTTATTTGATTTCTACTTTTATCGGGCAGAATTCCAAATACAAACTTATTTAGACGAATACTGTATAGTTAAGTACGATTGAAACGGTAAACAGAATTGTATCAAAGTAACTGTAGCCAAGATATTGTTCAAGCATGCTCCAGTCCAACTCGAGTTCGATACCGTTATGTTATTCGTAATTTGGTTAGCGATTTTTGTGGACATTGCAACCAGAATATATAACAAATATATTTCATAATACAATAACGTAGGGTTGTCTAGGGTAAATTTCTAGGTTTAATTATTAACTTTTATTATTTATTTCACACACATGAACAAACAACGTAACTATATTAAGTTATTTAATAAGTCAATATTTTTTATTAACTTCTTTATTCTTATTAGAAAAAGTATTTATAAGCCGAAGACACAATGAAAGAGCTAATGTACATAATAGAATAAAATGAACTTTTAAAATATAAAAGGTTCTCAAAATGTAATAAAATAATATTCACGTGGAAATTTTATTGAAAATATATGAATTGATGGTGAACCGCACGTTCATATATTTCCACTTCGTTTTCCAATATATCAATTCGCGCTAACTTTTTATATTATAAACAAAATATTCAATTTTATCTCCACATTTTGAGTGTAGAAAATATATATAACACGATGTCCAGTACCGTAAAAAATTATGTAAAATTATTCATGAATGCGTGACCTTGCAGTTTTCCCGCAAAACTTTTCAATTCTTCACTTTACAGCGATGCGTCATCGCCTCTTGCAAATTTAAATTCATTTATCTCAACTGCTTTGCAAGCTGAAGCTTACACTTTTTTACAAACCTCCAAGTATATATTTCTTAATTAACGGGAATGATGCTCTCCTACCAGCACCCGTCACCTCGCCCCTGGACATCCTTAGCGAATGTTATTTTAAAAAATGAGTTAGTTTCGTGATATAATTTTTGTACAAAATTCTTTGAATTACATATTACTTTTTTTAAACATACTTTGTAGACAAGGCCGTTGAACAGTTTTCAATAAATGTATTGTAACTCCAGACTCAAGAGTTCGGCAAGGCTAGACCTAATAAAAGTTTATGAGTTATGAAGTCCGTCAACATTAAGCTTTCAAACATAATAAACTGCGGGAGCTAACATTTACAGCCACGGACACTAAGCTATTTATTGCGTTAGTAAAAAGCTTTGATTTAGAGATACATAGCGATATATTTCTAATACAACTAATCATTGAAAGTCAAGATTTCAATATAAAACTCTCAATTACCCAGCTCACCATTTGTAAATTATTACAGCCAGCAATGCACACGCGGCACAACAAAGGCTAGGAGTCCATGGGCGAAAGACCGCTTATTCTGGGTGAGACTACTCCAGGTCCTGCTCATTTGCCACAGGTTCCATAAAAATAGTGAGAAATCATCAAGAAACGCATGACAAGCATAGCGTAAGTTTCAATTTTAGAAATATAATCTAAAATCTGTATACGGACAGTTAAATGTGTCACTGTTTTCAATTAATTCCACAGGTTCGATAAATTTAACTCATTTATTAGAGCACTGCATTATCTTTACAGTCGATTGTCGATAAACCGCAAAGCCCGCGGCGGTTCTATTTGTCAATTCGCACAAATATTTGTAGAAATTGTAAAAGCTGTAGCAATAAGCTTATACGTATAAATCAATCCCGATTTCTCTGGATCCGTAAAAATCGCTACCGCAACAAATTGCCGCCGATTTGCGTCCACGATGCTGTATCCCCCGCAAGTGTACACATTTCGCAGTGGTGAAATGAATATACTCTGCATGGACAGAGGCGCCATCTGTTGCTTCAGTTTTTTTAGTTATAATTTTCTCTAGTCTTCTTAGTACCTATATCATTGTAAATATGTAAACTATTATTATTATTATATTTAAATTTATGACGAAGGATATGTTTGGTAGATCACATCTAAGAATAAATATGATAAGTAAGAAGTCTGAATAATAACAGAAAAACACATAAAAAACAAACGAGAAATCCTATTATTTTAGAGTTCTACAGGTCTTGTATATTTCTGTTTTTTTTATAGCAACGGTGGCAAATGAGCAGAAGGCGCACCTAGGGCAAGAGGTCCTCCGCCCATGGACACCCCCAGCCCTTGCAGAGCCGCGGGTGGGCTTCGCTGTGATTTTATAGGCCCAAGTAGGAATACATTTGAATTTCGCATGAAAATACAATTGCCTACCAAAATTACAATTATTACAATACAGAAACCAAGATCTTAAATTAAACTTATAGTTTAGTTTTAACGATAGGCGTATTTTAAGAGAATCTCCCCACTGTCAAGTTCCTCGACTCTGGTGATGCAATATATTGTGCAGCTAATACCCTCGGGTGCAAGGTCAACAAAACGTACCCTTTTATCCCGCTTCATCCTAATCTGGGGGTCGCAGCCACTCCACTATTATATGTTTGTGCGGACCCTAAATCAACTAAACCTCTATTCGCCATTGTTTATATTTCATTACGACATGTGTGCTGCACCGCTCTCGCATTCCACGTGCATTGTTCCACTTTTGTCGGCAGATGTAGGCCGATATTTTGGCTGATCAATTTCATATCGATCTTAATAACAACGGTTATAAAATAAAAACCGACATATTAACCCTACAATTAAGCTTCAAGGAAACCTTATCCACTTTCTATTCATCATACGGCCATTACTATATAAAAATGAGTGTCTATATTGTATTAAATCATTTAAAGAATGGCTAAATAGTGATGCTATGTTAAAACAAAATGAACAACATTTAAAGCCTTTAAAGGTGCATTGACGTTATAATTTGTTATTTTTAAAATAACTAAAATTATTCACCTGAAAGATAAAAATCAAAATCACCATCCATCGAAGACAAACTTAAGAAAAACTATAACAGTCACTTTAAAGACGTTTTTATATACATATTACACACACACATTTTTACACACTAATATATAAACACAGTGTATTGATAATACACACAGTGTATTATCAACTAGCGAAGTCTTGCTTCCATGCATTCCAAGATAAGTACCTACTTCTTAGCGACTGTTTTTATAAGTCACACCCTATTATGATTGGTACTTCTAGGTTGCAGAATAAGTTGCAAGTGCTGGTGCACCTGTATACTGTTGTATATGTACGTACTTTTAGCTTATCTGTAATAAATTACATATTATATTTAGTAAATTATGTAAATTTAATTTTTTCCCGCTTTGTTTTAATAAGAATCAACAACCAACCGGTAACCATAGCAACAAAGTCAATAGAACAACTATAACGTATAAAATCTGTGACTAATGCAATACTAATTTAAATAATAAATTCCTAATCTTTTACAAATGAATATAATTTTTTTTTATCCGTTCGAAGAAATTTCATTGCTGGTAGTGTGTTTTATTTCCCAACAAACCACAAGATCCTTAAGCTAAGCATTATAAGTTCACGATTGTTGTGAAAAAAAAAGAAAATTACCTTCTCTATAATTGGTCTTGTATCTTAATTCATCAAGCCTATGTTTATTAAACAAATAATAAAATATTTATAAGCACTCAATCTGAGTGGTATACCTCATATCATATTCCGTTTGGAGCTAAACTTATAACAAAACTAGATTTTATATATTAATACGAAGTGATTAAAAATACTATTGTTACGGAAAATATTCATATTCTGTATAGTTTAATGACAGCATTAATAGAAAGTATCAATTTTTTTATGCCATTTATAGCTAACTATAATTTATTTAAGAATATACTATTTCAAACCTATACTTTCTTTAAACCAGTCTACGTTGTTTATTTGAGAAAAATCTTTAAATTTATATAAATCTATTTTCATAGAAAATTATATACATATAAAAACAACGGTCTGATTTAATAACAAACGCCCTTGAGCCTCAACAGTGAGAGAGTAAGAAAATAGACAGTTAAATTTTAAAAAGTCATTTTTACCTTTAAATATTAATGCAAAATATATCAAAAAACAAGAAATAATACAACGCCAAGTACTTCAAAATATATACGAGTAGTAGAGGTGTTTTTTTTTGTAGTTTTGCAGCTAATTTATCTGCACTACTGTGTGATGGTTTTATGTAGCTTGAAGATCTGTTTGAGGTTTGGCGACAGCACTTTATTTATTTGTTTTACCGCACTGGTAACAAACGAGCAGGAAGCTCACCTAGACCAAGCGCTAGCGCTGCAAGTGCTAGGGGCGTCCATGGACCGAGGAACGCTTATCCCAGGCGAGCCTTCTGCTCGTTTCCCACCATTTGTATAAAAAAATCTCAATGACAATTGATCTCAAATCTCAATGATCTCAATCGTTCAATGAAACCAGTTGCCTCCAGTTTAGGTTATGTTGGGTGTACGATAAAAAAATTGCTTACATTATTTTCAGAGAAATAAACTTATATAGTGGCAAAAACTTTATGAACAGGGTGGGATAATAGGATTCATCACGTAATAACTTTTATATGATTAGGTCTTAATTCTTATTTGATCACTTTGATTTTGTTATTTTTCTATCCATTCATGAATTCTATTGTTATATTATGTATCATTGTACTATCGTATTATGTACCTATAATTACATGTTTCGGTGGTTATCTCTTAATTGTCTTGTTTATTTGTGTAAACTTTTAATTGGCTTTCTCTGTTCTTTAACTTTAATACTGTTAATTTAAACTGGCTGCAAGTTTACCGAAAGATTAAAAATAAACAACTAAGATTAGTAAGTTAACAATTTGCGTAAATATTAAAACATATAAATAGAGTAGTTTTTCTCAGAAAGTTTCGCATATGCATATGCATATATAAGTCATATTTTCTAAATCAAGCGAGATCTTTAAATTCAAAATTTGCATACGATATTAATTACAGTTCTAACAAGAAAACTTAGACATCTTTAAAACCAATTCAGCTAAAATGTGACCTACTAATGCACTAAATAACTCAAAAAAAAAAACATTGAAAAGTCACCTAATCTTAAACACGGCTCTCGCAAAATTAGAAAATGTCAAAAAACTGTAGCCGGCACTTGAAATCCCAAGCTTAAATCACCGCTTATATATGAAAATATAAATTATCATGAGCAATGTGTATTACTGTTACATTAATATGCAATCAATTTAATAAAAACGGGCAGCCATTTGGAGAATAATTCATCGCGTATAAAAATAGGGGTGTGGGGCGCACGTGCCTCGATGTAATAATGAATAGATTTATCAGCTTGCTACTTGTAATCAATTATTATGTAGTAATAATTGATTATTCAATATCAATGTTTCAAAGTCAACTTTCTTTTACCAATTTCTAGTATGCTATTACCAAAAATATCTAATCAAAATAAATAAGAAATTAAAGCTATAAACTATAGGTAACACAACCAACGCGCGGACTGTGGCGCAGTTGGTGATGGGTTCCCTTCACATATAGGCGACCCACCTGCTCCGTTGTCTGCTATAATATAAAAAAATGAAATAATTATCTTTCAAGATTTTTATTTCTAATATAAGTATATTATATTAGAAGAAACTAGTTTTTTAGTTAGTTAGCTCTTTCTATGACGGGATCAACTTATACATTTTTCAATGTAAGCCTATTAGAATAACCTGGTTCCACCAGTGTAGATGGCGTCGATCGCTTGCGTTTTGAATGGCCATTGTTTTGCAGATTACAGACTCGTTATTACTGAATATCTCTGTTATATGAATAATTTGTATTATTCATACTCATTTGAATTAATTATTGAGAATAATATGGGATAACTGAGTTATTGGCTGTTAATACAGTATAAATATAGTAAATGAAATATGGATTTTGGATTAACTATGCGATTTAATAGTTTTAGCTGAATTTGAGTATAAGAGAGTAAATTTTTTTATGATCTATTCTCATACCTATAAAATATGATTAAATCGTCGTGTAATTTTGGAGGGTTGCGACAACCAAATATTATGATGCTATTTTATAAAGTAAGTAAACGATAAGGTTTTTATTAAGGAAGACGATGGATGCCTCCGACAGGTATTCATGGAGATCCAAGTGGGAGACCTATGTCCAGGATTGGACGCGGATGAAGGTTTTTATTACGCAAATATAAGTGAGAATAGAGGAGGAAACCAACTAAAAATGTTATTTTTACCCATATTTTACATACACGCAGCACTTAAAATTTGTTGAAACACAATACACCATTTTGTAAACGATAAAACCATAATTTGAGAATCTATTACGTCTTCTCCATAATAATATTTCTACCAAAATAGTAATTGTATTACATACATCTTTGCTTATTGTAAAATATATACCAACTTTAAAGAATCTAGAAAATAAAAATGCAATCTTTATAAATCGTTATGTAAAATATCTAAACACAAAAAAAAACCATTCCAACTAATAACATTTGAAGACGTTAATACAAAAATAAAAGTAATATATAAAAGTGGACAGGAGTAAATTGCTTCATATTCATATGTCTAGGGCCATTGAAACTCAATAAATATTCATAAGTACATAACCTTGATACAGATGAAATTTCAAGAAAATTGTCTGTCACATAGGCTCAATATAACAGATCGTAACCGACAGAAAATATATGAAAAAAATCGTCCAACTCTGAGAAGCAATAACTGTAGGTTAGGCCCCAGACGACCATTCCACACTGAACCACATTTGCTGGATGTGATTAAATTCGCTTTTTATGGTATAGCGGACAACGGAGCAGGTGGGTCTCCAATATAGTAAGGTGGGACTCTATGTGTTGTATATTTATGATAAAAATTACTAATATTTATTTTCTAACCTTACACAGAACTCAAAGAAACGCTTGAAACGAGAACGAGGCATCCATCTATCTATCATAAGCAGATCTCACCAGCCTCCGCTGGGCCGCAGGAGGGTTGCCGGACCTTTCTAAATATTTTAACCCTAATAAATAATGGCAATTAGTTTTAAATTATCTCAAACTTTAAAAGGATAAATGAGTTTAGTTGCCCTCTATGACGAAATCAGAAGTTTCCACAGCAGATTAAACATCACATGCTACAACTATTAACATTTTTTACAATATTATTATTTATTACAATAATTCGCCACATCCAGTATCGGTTTATCGCGGAGAAATCGGCTCGCGTAAAGTTTTGATAGCAGATGTTCACCAATATTTGAGAAGCCGCTTTTATTTAGTTTTCA
>DWCF01003508.1:0-19377 GCA_018230265.1 Delias oraia
TAAAATTTATGATTTAATCTAAAAATTTTATGAATTTTACATAAGAAGCTCATATTAACTCGGAAAAGTGTATAAAGGTGTATTAAAAATATGATTATTATAAGTGAAATATTATTTAATTTCTTTAAGTAGCCAAGAAAACTAATAAAAAGTTAAATATGATAAAGAATTTTATAATAAACTATTTATTTTGTTTAAAACAATTATTTTTGATAGAAACAGAAAAACCGGTCAAGTAGAAGTTATTTTTCAAAGTTGCAACTAACAGAGTCGAAATGGAGGCAATACAAAGTGAGATGCAGCCTGCAAGCCTAATTCGTCATGTCGATTGGCGGTAAGTTTTCGTCACCCGAGGGAGGGACGGGTCCACGCAGGCGCCATTTCCCGCCATTTTCTCGTGATTGGGTTGCCCGCACGAAGAAACTGCCATTGTTTAGGGCTTTCGACTATTATTGTACAATTTTATTTAACTTTAATTGAACTTTAATCCAGAATGTTTCCATAAATGATATTTGAATATTTTATTAAAAGAGGTTCACTATTTTTTAAATCCTTCTTAAGGTTTTACTTTTAAACTAAAAAGCTTCGGAGATATTTTACTATTGCTGTTTTATAAGAAATTATTTTTCTACGTTAATACAGTTTCCTATGTTCTAAATAGTAATTACTATATTGTATGTCAAAAACTGATTAAGATTTGTATTCTCAAGCCCGTTACGAAAGAGATCCAAGAAAGGCTTTTAATAACTTCTGTTGTTATAGGAATCAGTAATCCAATAGTGTGTATTAAGATACAAAGTCAGAGTATAAGGAAATTCGCACTACACTATCGGGTGTCCCAATTTTCGCGATAGCAACTTAGACGTCCCGTCTCCCAATCCAATGATCCCGTACGCTCAGTAGTAACCGTGCTACCGTCGCGAGAACACGAGTCAGCTACGTGAAATACCTCATTAAAATCCAAATAAATTTAAAAATACGTGATTGTGGCCATGCTGGTGTTGTTTTGTGTCTGTGTTCCATCTTCACCGCAGTAAAGTTATGTGAGTATTCAATAAACTTTACATATTTTGTTTTTCTTACGATTTAATTAAGGTATTGTCTTCATTAGTAATATTTTTTACTATGATCGGTATAAGCGCTCAATAGCTTCAAAATGTAAGAAAGATAATGGCAGTTGAATTTAGTACAATTATTTCGAAGTCTTTGTTAAAATCACTCGATCATTACAGAGCTTTGGTACGCCTCTTATTAAATATTCTATATTGGGATCATAACATATTTTTATTTAAATTATATGTTTCTTTGATAAATAATATAAAATTGCTATTTTACTAGAAATAAAATTCTTTAAGTTGTTATTTTCCTAATTTAAAAAAATTCTATAAACCATTATAGCTTAAAAAAATTCTAAATTGGTATGTGTAATTTACTAGGCATGATTATTCTCTATAGGTGCTAATGTAATAATTTATAGAATAATAATATATTGAAAATTCTTAAGAGTTTTTAAAATAGCAAGATAAGATACTCTTTTCGTATGATTATTTTAATCTGTAGTATTAAATAAATTCATAAATGCTAAATCCTTGTGGTATATGTCTTAAAAACTCGCAGGCTGAGAGCGTACGCTCGAGTAAATAAATAGCGATCTTATATGGTTATTACTTATTTTAAATTTATTTTTTAAAATATTTTGAACACTAGTCGCAAAAGCTACATTTTTTCAAATACGGATTTCAATAATTAGAACTATTGTAGACCAAATCCCAGAATTATAATTATTAAATAATGATTAGTTATTAAATATTGTACCGTAAAATATTATTATTAAAATCATGGAAATTTAAAGATTAGCGAGTCTGTTTTTGTTTAGATGGTAATGTTTCAGTCGAGATAAGTGGGTCATGAGCCTTTGTTGTTCTGCCTTGAAGAGAATAATGATTTATTTTTGATTTTCGCGACTTGAAAACATTTCAATATAAATGTAATAAACAATTAGATAAAAATGTCTAAAACAAGAAAATTATGATGAACAAAACAATCCAGTAATTCAATAGTACCCGTCATATTACTTCTATGTAAGAAAACTGTTAAATCAAAAATACTTTCTTAAAATAATATTTCAAAGACTTAGTGTATATAATTAAGGCATTTCATTAACTAAGTTGAAATATATTTAAATATTTTTATGATCTTCTTTTTAAATAAACATACAATTTGATACTTACCAAAATTTTGGGTAAGTTCCCAAATTTGTGTGAAAGGTTTTGTATTTTATTGATATGTACTCTAATTCCCGTATGTTAAATAAATTTTATGCTTAAATATAATAAGAGTTAAGTTATTGTGAAATATATAATATTTTTATGAGAACTTGTTACTATATAAAAATATAGGAGTGGTTGTAATATAAATATTAATAGATCTCCGAAAACTTCTGAGTGACACTTCTTTTCGTATGGAAATTGAAACAAGAAAAATGTCTTGTATATTCGCAATTCATAAATGAATATTAAATTGTTAGTACCAAGATTGATTAAATTGAAAAAGGCCTAAAGAAGTGTTATAGGAGAAATAGTTTGGATGCTTTGATTTACGGATTTATGCGTGTTCTAAAACATTATAGCTTTATTTTCCCCTATTGGTGATCTCTTTATGACCGCGATTCTTAAAAAAACATATAAAACGTCGAGATTAACTCGCGTTCCAATGATTGGGATTTGCATTACAATGTTTTTTTTGTTCCTATTTTATATATTGTAGTATTTTGAGGGCCTCGTAGCTAAATGGTAAAAGTACACCAAAAAGCGAGAGCTATCGTGTTCGAATCCCGGAGGGATAATTATAATTTAATTTAAAATTTATTCGTCTCTGGAAGGGCTTGGCAGTGGCTGGGTATCTCAATACTTTCGCACCCGTGGGAGAACTATGCCGAAGGATATGCTAACGCATTTATTAAGCTGGCTCGTACGAATGATACTACGGGCTCACCGAATATCCAGCGTGAATTGGTAGTTATACTTGAAACGGTACTTTACTGTGTTTCGCTGAGTGAAGGGCTTAAAATGCTGCAATAAAAAACCGGCAACACAAATAATTCGCGGACTATAGCGCGGATGTCCATGGACGTTGGTGTTCTCTTACCATATAAGAGTACAACCTGCTCCCCTGTCCGCAATACCATAAAAAATATTAATAGAATACAATACCATAAATCTGAATTACAAATCAGAATACTTTAAAAATAAATACATAAACCTCAGTCACGTCAGCCTTTATCAAATAACTCATAATCCTTCAGCTACGAATACGCATGTCAAAATTATAACATCTTTTGGTTTGCGTTTGGGACATTTACATTCGGCTTAGCAAAGCAACTATTACGCTCATTAGCTATATGTATATATTATGACTAACTATCTATTTATTGAATATTCTAATAAATGCATTTGCATTTATTACATTATTTTAATGTAGATTCACAACGCACTAATACAATCTAAATCTTACAATGCAAGTAGGGTAAATGAATTAAGTAAGTGACTCGGTACTGCCAATCTTAATAACCTACCAGCAAAATTATTCCTTCACATAAACGTACAGTATATTCATTGAACAGAGGTACTTTTTCTTGATCTAATTTTATGACCTTGGATAAAAATTATTAGACTAAAATAAAATATAAAATTAATATTTTTTACGTTTCAAATATAACATCTTACTTATTGTAAACATTCAATATATTATAGAATGTTTTCAATTTCATTTTCACCCGTGGGAGAGCCACGCTGAAATATTAGCTAACACACTAATTGGGCCGGGTCATCGGAAGTGATACCACGGGCTCACAGAATACTCACACACACAGAATACTCCGTAGTTGTACTTGAAACGGTATTTCAATTGTATTTCGCTGTGAGTGAAGATATCACAGGCCCTTGAAAATGCTGCTAAAGCGGCATAAAAAGCCGGCAAAAGAAATAATTCGCCGACTATAGCGCGGTTGTCAATGGGATATGGTGCTCTTTTATCATACAGGAGACCCACATACTCGGTTGTTCGTTGAACCATTAAAAAATTAGCTATCTAGTTTTCCTGTGTATTAATTACTTCAGGATATATTTAATATCATAATCAAAGTATATAAGTTTGAACTATTGATAAGGTATAGATTTTTTTAAATTCACTTTTACCGATACAATTGTTTTTAAATTATAAATGCTTTCACTTGGATTAAGATGGCTCCGTTATATATATATTTCATTTGTATAAATTATGAAATAATTATTTCCGATTGATATTTTTAATTAAGGCTTAATGGAATAAATTCATCATATGAGTCCATTAAATTTTATCGATATCAGCGACGAAAATTTCATTAGAATTAAATCCATTACCGGATAGCAAATTAAACTTGACCTTTCCACAGCTATCTTTAACTCAATAATTGATTTTAATATTTACTACCGATCGGACGTGACATCGTCTGTGTGGAGATAGAATATATTTTTGAGAGCGACGTAGCTTAATGGTTTTAAAAGTGTACCATGAAGCGAGAGGTATCGGGTTCGAATCTCGGTCCGGCCAATTGTAAATTATTCGGTTTCTGGAAAGACTTGTGTATTTTTTTTTTATTACTAGTGTCTTTTTATGTATAAAATGGGTTTTGAAATCTAGAAATACCTATTTCACCTTATATTAATATATAATGTGGCTCCAGACGATACATTTTGAAATCCTTTTAATGATTGTTATTGGATAACTTTAAATTCCATAGTACCTGAGTAAGTCCGTACCCGCTAGAAGCGATCTAATTTTTTCATGAAACTTGAGCAGATGTTGCTAAGTAAACCTTAAAATACCCGCTAATGACGTTTAGTTAACGTTTAGTCCTATATAGTAAAGTTTTATTATTCAAAAGCAACATAATGATTTATCACTTATTTTTAACAAAAATTTTAATTGCTTTTCAACTAATTACTATTTAGTTATTTTTTTTTTATTCTATAGCGGACACCGGAGGAGGTGGGTGTCCTTATATGGTTAGAGAACCCTGCCGCCCATGAATGACCTCGCCACAGTCCGCGCATTGGTTGTGTTGGCGGATTTTTACGAAGCTTAATCGGAACTTTTAAGGACCTCCGATATCCCCACACACCCTACGAAACACATTACAAGAACCGTTACACGCAGACTATTCTATGAGCCCGTGGTATCACTTCGGACGAGCCGGCCCAATTAGTGCGTCAGTATATGCCTTAGCATGTCTCTCTCACGGGTGAACAAATTACATTAAAAATGAATATAAATACGTTTAAGGCTGCATGTCAAAGAACGCCTGTTGACAGAGACGTCAATTGTCAAATGATAGCTGATGTTTTTTCAGTAGTGTTACCGCGCTGTAGGAATTGAGTCTGGAAAGGAATGAGTAATTAATGAAAATGATTTGTAAACAATTGCATAGGCAACACAGTTACCTATTCAGAATGCTTATACATATCCAAACATATTCTGTGTCAACATCGTTGGGATAATATTAATACTAAGAGCTTGTAGGAATTAGAGCAATCACGCCCTCACAAGCAATTTACTCATGCAAACACACAGAGTGTAATCACTCAATCCTAACAATTTCACTGTTCTTCTAAAACTGTAGCAAATTTTAATTATATCAGTAACATTTCAAACTTATAATATATTTATAAAATAGTAAAAAATGCGCAACCTAAAAAGGTTTTAATATTTTATAATAATGGTTTTCTATTACTATTAAATAATAAACTCAAGTACTTCTAGATATGTATGAACAGTTATTCATAATATCAAATTTGTCCCTACAATGTGAACTTAAAAACAAAATCAGTAATGAAAAACCTTAAATAGAAGCGACAACTTCAATTAAACTTATTAATAACTTAATACTTAAATAAATTAAATTAAATACTTGACCGAAAGTTGTTAAATAAAAATCTACGTTAAAATAGAAATTAAGAAAAGTTAAATTTTTACAGCGATAAGTCTAGTTTCAATGTATGATTTAACAGGTGAAGTCTATCTGTACGTGTAGTGGAGTGTATACAAGTGCAAATTGGACTGCGTCTGTCTTGATTCTAGAACTATTGAAGCCTTTAAATTTCTATGGGAATAAAGAGAATTCCAGACAACTTCTAAGTAGATTCTTTGTTCTAAATCCAGATGAAGCCTGAGACTTTCTGGATTGTTTTTGCATTCTATATATACTAGACTATAATATATATGTATTCAATTCTTGTTAAGATTTAATTCTGAATAGAATGCACTTCATTTAATATGAAATAAAATTACAAAATTCATACAAAATAATAATTATTCTCTAGATTCAGTGAGCTTATTTTTAACTATACTTGTTAATTTACCTTGAAACCTATTAGAACGCGGAAATATCTTCTTATATATATGCTTTAAGTTATTAATTAAGCTTAAACAATATTTTATTACTGATGTGACAGTCTGATAAGACCTTGTAAATATAATGAGCGGTGTACGGTCGGAAACAGATAAGACGCGTTCGCGATAGCTATAAATAATTACCGCATCGCGGTAAACTTACCTTTACGCACGTAATTTACGGATGCGTGAATACTCTTATCTGTGGAGTGAATACCATAGAGTAAAAATATTTTACTTAAACCAATACTAATTGCTTTTTAGACTGTGATTAAAATTTGACGCTGTCAATGTAAGCAAATTCTGGAGGTATTTTTTTAATATTTTAAAGCTGTTGATACTAGGACTTTAGAGATTGTTTTCATTTACCCCAAGTATAATGGTGCAGGTTTTACTTAAATTTTATGACTTGAATTGACCTGGGTTCATTGTTATATCACGTTTTTACTGTACATATTATTACCGATAACATCTCATCAATTTTATACAAATTGCTTCGAATTTTAAAAAAAAAACTACATACATGACGCGATCGTTGTTGCGATGGCGCCAAAAATAAGAGAATGTTGGGAGCTATGACGTCATAGAAACGTATTATACTTGTACATTGTACGTTGTAGTCTGTGTAGACACTATAACCAACATCACATGCATTTTTCTTTGAGATTTTAAAAGAGGTTATTTTATTTTATACCGACGATAATTATTTTGTATCCAAGAATACAAAAGACGTACATAAAGATATGATATACTTTATTAAAACATCAGCGCTTTTAAATCAAACTTTAGAATGAGGAACTAAAAGCGTAATGATTGAAGATGTTCGTGCTGATAATAATTTATCCTAAATAACTTACTGGGTCAAAGTCGGAATTTCTTTTCAAAGTTTACAAGTTGGTGGAACTATAAACTGTTCATTGTTAAGTAGTAAAACTAACAGTGTAAAAAAGTTTTTTAATGATTGATGTAAAGACAATCATTAAAACTTAATGAAGGTTTTAACTTACCCTGTCGTTTTATTTTCGATTCGGAAATATTTTTCTGTTCTATTTTATTCTGTATCTGAGAGCCTTGTAGCTAAGTGGTTTAATAAGTCTACAATGAAGCGAGAGGTATCGAGTTTGAATCCGGTTTGGACTGTTATAAGTTATAATTTAATTTATAATTTATTCGGTCTCTGGAAGGGCTCGACAGTGGTCGCGCGTGTAGAGCCTTGTTGAAGCATATGCGGACGCACTAATTGGGTCGGCTCGTCCGAAGTGATACCACAGGCTCAAAGAATACTTAACGTGAAACGGTACTTGTACTATTTCGCTAAGTGAGTGAGGATATCGGAGGCCCTTAAAAATGTTGCTTAGGTGGCGTAAAAAAAGTAGGCATCACAACCAATGCGTGGACTATGGTGCGGTTGTCCATAGGCGGCGGTGTTCTCTTACCATATAGGAGACCCATCTACTCAGTTGTCCGCTATACTATATAAACATTTTTTAACTATTGATATTATTAATTTTATATATCTGCTTTCCGTATATGCGTGTTGCACCAGTGGTATCAGGTTCCGATCCTATTCAATACTTTTGTCAGTGAAACGGTTGCATCTGTTTTTTGTTTTTGGGTAACGAGAGCATATTTTCGCGCTTGATAAGACTTTTCAGATTAGGTGTTCATTATATAGTATATTTTATAAATAAGTTACATTTTAAGGTTATTTTAGAGGTTGTTAGGTTAGGAACCAAAGTAACCGATATTGCCCGCCGTATTCGTAAGTTGAAGTGGCAATGGGCTGACCACATCGCTCGACGAACCGACAACCGATGGGGAAGAAAGGTTCTCGAGTGCCGACCGCGTACCGGTAACCGCAGAGTGGGATGTCCCACCACGGGATGGATAGACAATCTCACGAAAGTCTTTGGGGGAGGCCTATGTCCAGCACTGGACTCGATTGGCTGATGGTGATGATGAAAGGTT
Source organism: Delias oraia (assembly GCA_018230265.1). Taxonomy (NCBI): domain Eukaryota; kingdom Metazoa; phylum Arthropoda; class Insecta; order Lepidoptera; family Pieridae; genus Delias; species Delias oraia. Next base: position 8,398 of record DWCF01003508.1, read on the forward strand.
ATATTGTTAGTTTAGTTAAAATAGAGTAAAAATCAGTTAATATTTCGTCTTAAATTGTAACTAAAAATTTAGTTGACGTGACTTTACCATCCACAGGTATATTTAGATGGACAACTTAACACAAAGTAAATGTTACTCTCAAGTACGATTTAAAAGATTTCCTAAAGAAATAAACTTATACGGCCGTGGAGCTACGAGAGATAAAGAATCAAATTTAACAATTTTTTGTTCAAGAACATTACAAAGTTTGACCCTTGTAACACTCAACTTGCAAAACTTTTGGAATATGTGGAGAATGGTAGGGCAGACTTCGGTTATCGATAGTTATCATAGAGAGATATCATTATCATCTCAGCCGTACGACGTCCACTGCTGGCCACTGGCCTCCCCCTTGGACTTCCATGAATACCTGTCGGAGGCGACCTGCATCCAGTGTCTTCCGGCGACCTTTATAAGGTCATCTATCCACCTCGTGGGTGGACGTCCCACGCTGCGTTTGCCGGTCTTTGGTCTCCACTCTTACACTTCTAGATATATATAGATGGATAGATTATTATTTTTATTTTTAGATAGATATCATAGATACATCATAGATAGATAAATATCGATATTATATTAGATCAGACCAAAGTAAATTATTCCAAGCAATTTAATTTCAAAGAGACGAAATTTAAAAGTTTATAACTCACCAACTTTTTTTGCTGAATTGAAAAATTCATGATGTTCCTTGGAATTTTTATGTTTTATATCATTTCAGAGAAAGTCTTTGAGTTCTCTTTTATTTATAATATATAAAAATATTTTTACGTTTAGTTACATTTTGATAGAACATTTAAATGAAATTTTTGTTATAGGCACAATTATTGTAAGTATTTTAATTACTCTTAAAAGCAATCATAAAGGGTCCACAGATTGAAATGCCTTTATTAATCAAAATTTAACTTAAATTTTGTATTTTATTTCCTATATGACCTACCCAAACATACTGCTAACTGTAGAATGATAAATTGCACATCATGAATCAATTGAAAAATTTAATGAAATTAAGAAAAAGCATAAATTGCTCCTTATTTATCGACGTGGATCACACATCACTGAATACTGTAACCCATACTTAGTACTTAGTCCCAATTACCTGTTATAACTTTGATGTTTCAACTTGGGTAATAAACATAATCTAATACGCCATAATTTACCCAGGTTTAATATCCTCACATCATATTAATTTGGACAAAACATTTCATGGATGTTCTTGTGGATTAGATATGTTTGTTCTGTGTCTGTGCTTTTTATTGCGAACTTGAAGTGAGATTTATTCGTTCTATCTTTTTTACAGCCGTACTTGGTATAATTTTATCGGTTTATAGACCTCGATGGTATCTCTTACATTAAGCTTATACACTATTGTACACTATCTATAAATAAAATTTAATTTAATTCAAATAATACTCCCACGGGAGAGCCATGCTGAAGCATATGCTGACGCACTAATTGGACACTTGTCCGAAGTTATACCACGGGCTCACAGATTACTCAGCGTGCAGCGGTAGTTGTACTGTGTTCCGCATAGAGAGTGAGGATATCGGAGGCCCTTTAAAGTGCCTCTAAATCGGCGTAAAAAGCGGCGTTCTCCATGGGCGGCGGTGTTCTCTCACCATATAGGAGACCAGCCTGCTCCTTTGTCCGCTATATAATAAAAAAAAACAACTTAAATTATCACTGTATGATTTTATGTTGATTTCTGACTTGTTATTTAAGTTATGAAGATAAAAGATGTAATTGAAATAGATTTTAGACAATCATCATATCATATATGTATAGGCATCTATTAAACTACGTACACATAAAAAAAGGACTCTGGAAGCATCCAATTTATCCTAATCTTAAAACACGTATTTTCGGACATTGTTGTGAAGTGATTAGTGATAGCAGCAGTATCTCATGCACTTAGAATAATCCAGATTTATTCACCCTGGACCGCGGTCATCCATTTTGGGCCGCTACCTAAGGATTAGCCGCCACTGTCAATTTATTCTTATTAAATGTCACCAACAATTATATTAAATTTATTTAACTTCTAACGACGCAACATTCCAATGATTTACAAATACGATCTTTAAGGAATCTTTATACTAATATCAAAATACGAAATATTGTATGATTTTGCAAAAGTGAATTCTTAACAACAATTTCCTATTATTATAACTATTTAAATATATAACAAAATGCACAAGTGTTTAAGACTGTTTTATGGTATAGCTGATAACGCCAAGCGGCGTAAAAAGCCGGCAACACAATGAATGCGCAGAATGTGGCGTGGTTGTTTAAGGGCGGCAGTGTTCTCTTATATTGGAGACCCACTTGCTCCGTTGTCCGCAATAGTATAAAAAAACATAGCAGGCGCGACTTTTCTATAGTAAGAGATAACCCTTAGACAACCGCGCCACAATCCTTGCTTTGGTTGGGTTTCTAGCTATTTACACCACTTAAGCGGTATAATTTCAAGGGTCTCTGATATCTGCACTCTCAACGGAACACAATACAAGTACTGTTGTTCGCTGGTATTCTGTGGGCCCATGTTATCTCACCGGACGAGCCGGTTCAATTACTGCAAATAAAAGATAATAAATAATATACATAATTTTCATTTGGATTTATTATTTAAATAATATATTAGCTGGTCCCGGTAGACGATGTACTTCCCGGTACATCTAACGAAACCCAAAAAACAAATAATTTAAAAACATACCCTCCATTTTTGTAGTCGGATAAAACGTATCCTATGTCCTTCTCCTGATAATAAGCTACACCCCACCAATTCCCCAACCCATACCCCAAATAATGAATGTTGCAAGAATAAATGTATACTCAAAGATTAATTCAAGTCGAATAAGCAGTTGAATATTACATTTTTAGATATTTTCTTCGCATAAACCTTGTCCTTATTACCAACACAATGTTAAAATAATTATCAACTTTGGGGCAGCTGTTCAAAAATTATGTGCGTAAATACATTTTCAAGATTATTTTTTATATTTATAGATTAGTAGCTTAGCTGTCACTATTGGACAATCCTTATAACCGTTGACCCGGCATCTCGGTTCATAATTTTGTGTCTATATTTAAAGCCGGTCCTACCCTGGTCAGACAATCCGTTTTTTACGATTGGCATTTATCTTGTAAAAACAATTTCAATTCGTCAAAGATCAATATCTTGACGAATCTCTAGATTATGCTTAAATTTTTATGGTATTGCGGAAAACGGAGGAGGTGGGTGTCACATATGGTAAGAGAATACCGCCCATGAATAACCTCGCCACAGTTCACGCATTAGTTGTGTTGCCGGTTATTTATACTGCTTAAGCAGCATTTTTAAGTGCCTCCGATATTCTCACTCACTCAGCGAAACACTGTAGACGTACCGTTTCAAGTACAAGTACTATTTCGCGCTGAGTATTCTGTGAGCCCGTGGTATCGCTTCGCATAAGCCGGCCCAATTAGTGTGTTAGCATTTACTTCAGCATGGCTCTCCCACGGGTGAACAGAGAGTTAAAGGGATCAAAAACAGAGAGAGGATAAAAATACTTTGATGATGTCATATTTGTAGCATAAATTTACTCAGCTCATATGATTTTCACTATATTTAAATATATATAAGGCTTTTATATCGTATGATAAAAATTATTACGGCCTATTATGTTACATATGTTCTTCATCGTATGCCTGAATTATTATTTTTTAAAAATAAAGGATTTTATGTGGTAACATAACCATGAATATGCTTATCAAAATATTTTAAATCATTATGTTGATGGCTAAATTAATTTTATTGGTGTTTGCTAACTGATGAAATCTGATAAATGCTTTTAACTTAATTAAATAGTACTACATATGATATAAATAAACAAATTGGTTTTAATTTGATTGATTAACCTAAATATATTTAGTTTATGTATGTTTTCAAATTATTCAATTTAGATTTAATGATTGATTTAAGTTTCTTTAATTAGAGTTGGGTTTTGGCGATATCGCAATACCAAACTTTTTATGTTTTATACTATTTCCTAAAAAAATATTTTTCAAGGCTTTTTTTTTTAAGGAAATATAAACCTTTTGTTTTTCTAAAATCGGTGAATCTAAAGCCGAACTCTTCAGCAAGGTGCACAGTTAAAAGAAAGTGATATAATTAAATTAAACGTAATAAATTATGATATGGTTAAAATATTCTATTTACCATAATTATACTTTAAATCTGTAAAATCCTTTAAAAAATGATGATCCAGCAATTTATCAAATGGACAACCTACATTTGGATGTCATTTTGTTAATTTCCTTGAAAAAGAATGATAGTCATTTGACAGTGGATCCCGTAGGTAAATATTATTTTTTTAGAGTTGTTTGAACCGGACCAGAACTTATAAAATTTTCTCGAAGGAGTGACAGATGAAACTGTAGTAATTATCATTCAATTGTGGAGGACAAAACTGTTACTCGACGCAAAATTTAAAAATCAAAAGATATTATATGTTGTTTTATGCTTGTACGGTAAAAAAAAAGTGCAGTCAATAATATAGTCTGTCGAAATTCGTGGAAAATTGGTATCTCCAAACCGATCTAACTGAAGATTACACAAAAGCTGCTATAGATTTAGTATTATGGAGCGATTAATTTTATGATTTCGACACTTTTTTCTTGAATACAATATTAGAAATTAAAAAAACAAGTTTCAAGTCAGCACAAACTCGAACTTATTAAACGACCTCGAAGTTTTCACTTTGAAAAAGTTTTACAAAAACAGGCGCAAACAAAGTTGGCGCACCTATATGAAACATTCCTACTTTACCGATTGGAAACACAGCGGCTATTACATTTTTTTTGTTCTTGTTTATTCCATTGTAACTGTGCACGCAGAGATAATGTGCTTTTATATTATTCAGTGTTATATATTGCCAAGCACTGAGAAATTTTCGAGTGTAATTCTCATATATGCGTAATATGCAGCTATTTATTTGTATTATATGTCGAAATATTCATTTTTATGCGTATAGTTTAAAAATGTTTACTCCTAGAAAAGTTTTGTGTTCAGTATTCTAGAGAGATAATATTTCAATTTTTAAAAGGCAGATCCTCCATCATATCTAATATTTTTAATTTCTATTAATTAGTAGTTGTAAAACCATATAACTTTTTGAGGGCAGTAGAGTAGAAAGCGATAAATTAAAGGCGATATTTTTTTTAATTATAAAACTGTAGGTAAAGTTTTAATAATGTCCCGACGAAGACTAAAACTTCCACGTACCGACTGTACTTTTCTAATTAAAATTGTTCCATAGCACTGAAAATAATTAATAAATAACACTGAATAAGATTTATCATGCTTCTATGAAGATTATGAGTATGGACGGCTCTTATTTGGTATATTTTAAAATTTAATTAAAATTATTTTGAAAAATATCTAACGAACTACTAAAACCTATACGTATGCGCAAACCGTACTTTTACTGACAGCAGGTTGAACTATAAATGTTCTGTGTTTAAATTCGCTTCGCTATAGTTTTTAACCCTTTTGTAATATTACAATGCTCTCAGAATAATATTTGATATTCGGATTGAGATACTGTAATACTCATTTAACGCAAACATAACCAAAGCGTGGACTATGGCACGGTTGCCATTTGCGGCGGTGTTCTTTTGCCATGTAGGTTCTACCACCTGCTCCCTTGTCCACTATACACCAAATATAACCAGTAATATGTGTTGAACATGTTGTATTTAATTTATGGATTGCTACAAATGTTATCCTTTATAGCTAGGTAAAGTAGTCCTTGACTCGCAGAAGCTAAGATTCAACTCCAAACTAATGGGCTGAAAAGTATAACGACTTAAAACCTGCGCCATAGCTGTTTTCTCTTTGTGAAATAGTTTTGAATTATCTACAATCTGCATAGGCCACTTGAGTATCTCGTCAAATTTGAAGTACGCTCTGTTACAACAAAGCTCCCATTCAAATATAAAACAGAAATAGACCGCAACACTAAATGTTATACCAGCTATTTTCAGTCCTCCATTTCCGCAACTTTTTTTAGCTCTGATATAATGTAAGTGGTATATTTTGAAAGATTTAATGTCAATATTTCAATTACAATAAAAATGAGGCATGATCTTATTAACATAGTGATTCTATGAATATACTAGCGGCCTGGTACGCGTCCTTCGCTACGTATGAAAAGTTTCAACTTCACAGCAAAATCTCTATTAACAATATGACCCGACATTTATTCAAATGATTTGTAACAAAAATTGCGATAAATGAGGAATCGCTCGACCGATTTTATGCAAACTTCATATAAACCATCTACTAAATAGTACAGACAAAGCTTAAATGTTTGGTTTGAATTGGCGACAAAGAAAGGTAGTATTGATTTATATATATATATATATAGTTTTTTTTGGTTCTATAGCGGACGACGGAGCAGATGGATATCTATATGGTAAGAGAATATCGCCGCCAATGAACAACCGCACCACAGTCCGAGAATTGTTTGTATTGCCGGGTATTTACGCCGCTTAAGCCCCACTTTTAAGTGATTTCGATATCCTCACTCACTCTGCGAAACAGTACAAGTACCGTTTCAAACTGTGACCCTGGGGTTCCATTTCGAACGAGCCAGCCTATTATTGCGTCAGCGTATTCTTTAGCATGGCACTCCTACGGGTGGGAACACCAGTTAATTTTTAGATTTAAGAATCTGTTTATTATAATCTATAATGTATACAATCCGTGATACTTTTTGTATTAGTGTGAAAAAGAGCCAATTTATTGGCGAAATAAAATTTATTAATATCTTTGGTTTGTTTAGTAATTTAGATTGCTTTAATCAGTGGGCTTAAATCTATTTGCTTAGCAAACTTTCAACTGGGAAAGAAAACGGAAGTGAATCATTCAGAGGCGAATTCGCGATTCAAACGAATATTAAGTATTATAATTTTACAAATAAATAATGTTAATACCTGAAAATAATAATTATAACCACAATTCATATTGTTGTATTAAAAATAATTATAAATTACTAAACATCGTTTATTATTTATATATATTATCGGCAATTGTATTGGAATCATATTACATACTATGTGTGGGTGTTTTTAAATATATTATATTATTTATTTAGTAATTTGTAGAACTAAATAACCAACAATAATGTATTAAAGTTAGTTAGAAATAAGTATTTATTTTAGTAAATTTGTCTAAATCGACGGAACTGCGAAAATATGTTTTATACCCCTAGTTTAATTTCTTCAATGACTTAGACATATATTTTATCCCGTATTCAATGATAAATTAATCCGGACTTCTTCAAATAAACTTGAAAGCCATTTTTTCTTAGAGTGAATTTCAATAGAAGTCAGTACAGTGTCGGCGGCGGTAATTAATAAGGAAGTTTGGACTAGTTTCAGCATTGGAATTCTAGATATTTGCATTGGGATTTCAAGTGGTTAGTATTGTTAGAATTGTAAGAATACTTGGGGATGTATTTTATAACTTGGTGTCGAGGCAAACACGAAGATTTACATATATATATATATATATATATATATATATTCTTGATTTTATATAAAGATGTTTGATATTTTTGATAATGTATCACATTTTTATAAATTAAAAACTTAACTTCAAGGAAATAATTATCAATATGTTATTACCAACATACAATATATAAAAATGATTTATTTTTTATAAAAGTGACTATAAATAAGTATTGGTCATTATCTACATCCATTGAATCGATAATTTGTATATTAAAGCAAATTGCATGACTACGTTTTATTTTGACATGTTATTTCAAAATCAAAAATTTGAGAGCCTCGTAACTGAATGGATGTGATAATGAATTACTGTTGCACCCGTGGGAGAGCCATACTGATGTATATGCTGACGCACTATTTCGATCGGCTCGTCCGACGTGATACCACAGGTTCACAGAATACTCAGCGTGAAACGATACTTGCACTGTGTTTCGCAGAGTGAGTTAGGATTTCGGAGGCTCATAAAAGTGCCGCTAAATTGGCGTAAAAAGCCGGCAACACAACCAATGCGCGGACTGTGGCGCGGTTTTTCATGGGCGGCGGTGTTCTCTTGCGATATAGGAGGCCCACCTGTACCGTTGTTCCCTATAGAAAAAAAATTCACTATTCAATTTTCATCTATGAGCTACGGATTTGGACGGTAAAAATAGCAACATTCAAATATAATTTAAATACGGGTATTTTACATCACACTTTATGATTCTATGTAATGTTTTTACATAGTTGAAAAATACTATATATCATATACAACGATGATTTCGCATATTTCCTAGTAAAACATTCTTTCAACAGCTGTCAACCATCATTGCGGTTTTGGCGGGAGCAGAGAACCAGCAAATGTCAGGTTTAATTTTTATTCCTTTTATTTATGGGTGATGCATTACCAGAGTTTTATATTGTGAGATATATATTTTACGGAAATAAAAAGTATTTTTTAGTGGAAACGGTGTCAATCGAGCAAGATCCTCACATAGAGTAAGCGGTCAGAGCGACGGGTGTGTTGCTGGCGTTTAAAGAATATTTATGTGTAGTAAAGTTCTAATATTTGATTTCTTTACTACTATTAAAAATTATGAAAGGTTATTACGACGCTTCATATAAAAACTTGTTTCAAACTCGAAAGATAATAATAATAAATTTGACGTGTTTACTTTGTTTAAGGCATCATAGTATCTAAAAAAAATTAATGCAACTCGAAATTGGTAATCAACGAATTATTTTTAAATTTTAATTAATATCTAGGACTATCTCCCTTTACAACAATGTAAAAAATACATTACCATTTATAAAGAACGAACGCTTTAAATGCGAAATTTATTTAAACTTTTATGCACGCGAAATGTTATGTTTTTTGTGATTATTCCACAACTTGTGATAACTCAAAGTAAATTAAATTGTGTAAGAGGAAATTCATCGTTTTAGGGAATCGTTGTTTATCTTTAAGAAAGTAAGGAATATTAATTATTATGAATTATTAATTGTTACATATTTTGCCTTTATACTTCCTATAAAAGTTGTGTAGCGCACAAAAGAGATATTAATTCAGTACATAAAATAGTAATTAAAACATTATGAGGAATATTAATACGATACAGGTGAATGAAGAGTGAGGAATGAATGAACGTTGAACGACCAGCGGTCACGATTGACTGACTCGGGTTAATTGACTTTCGTTTCAACCGCCATGTAACCTATTTTGTTATAATATTGCTTATCGTTTGGCATATCTTTTGAATTCAAATCCGAAATTACAACTTTCACTGACTTTAACGTTTTAGTTTCAGAATTTGAAAAAATATCGTACCAGCGAATATTAATTTGGTTTCTCCATAATTATCTGTTGTTGTTTCCTTGTCAATCATTGTGAAAGAATAAATAGCGCATATTTATTCTTTAGTGTGATAAAAAACAATTTATGTATTTTTGTTGTGTATAATTTCAGAAACTACTCGACTTATTTTATCTACACAAAGCTAGAGGTGATTGGTGATGTTTTGATACATTGTTAATGAAGTTGTAAGGCCGAAGCTAGGAAATCCACTTTTATCTTAACACACAGTGCATAAGGTTGGTTTATAAGCCTATGTGAGTACGGTTAGCGACAAAAGAACATAAGTGGTGTTTGTTGTACTATCTCCTATTGTTGCCAGCTTTTTATTTTACGAATTGGGTTTTTTTGTTGATTTTCCCCTTTCTATACGACCAGAAAATGTTTTTAGATTATCTCGGAATGAGGATTATTATCAACAAAAACATCCTGAAGAAAGAATTCCACGTTTTTAAAATAAAACTAATTTGAAATAACAATTCTTAACCAAACAAAAATTATATTTATTTGAAATGACCAGTACTGCAGAACGGAAATTTCATAGTTACAGACCTCTTATTTTAATTACAGTATTTCAAAATAACTATCTATATAAATCGATGCAGATATACACCAGTTTTAATATGTTGTTTTTATCCTAATAGTGGCCATAGTTTATGTTACACGTGTCTCATATTATGGTACTCGACAAAACCGCGACATTACACCACTCATTGACAACATTTATTAAAATACCTTTTTTATTATATCTGTGAAAATTTCAGTCAGAAAGAATGTTACCGAAACTAGCTGAAGTTTTTACATTAAGGAAACCTGACAGTATTTCTCCTAGAACAATTCCAACTAGTTTGAAAGCATAGATTATATTTGAAGGTTTGTGACGTCACCGATAAGGGCGGAACATTAATTCGTCTCCGAAATAAACGCCAACCCATTACTCTTTCCCGCCATTTATCTGTGTCCGCTTTTGTCGTTGTGCTTGAAAAATATCCACTTTAAAGTTCGAGTTTGATGTTAAACTATAACAATGAAGACAGAAGGATTAAGTTTTGCTTGTTTTTTTTTATCACAACTTTGACACAAGAATATACGAGAGGTGATATGAAGTAAGATTATAAGAACACAGATTACACGTACAGCTTATATTGACAGATTTTATATATAGCTTAACACCTTTTTAGTTTACCACCCCAATGGATTAGTGGTATGCTACATGTGAAATGGAGGCCGTGTATCAAATCATAGGACAACCCACACGATTGGATAAATACAAAAAATAGATACTTTTTTTGGCTGCAAAGAAAATGATCAATTTAATAAATGCAGAAATGTGTCTGTACTATGAGTTGTAGGAATTTTACATTAAGATATGTTAAGTCACATTAAATAATAAAAATACAATAAACTTATTATTTATCCGTCAGAAATTGTTCTATTTTGTACGTTTAAATATATTTATCACGTAATTGATATTAATCATCACCATCTTCATCATCATCAGCCTATCAAGTCCACTGCTGGACATAGGCCTCCCCCAAAGACGCCCACCCGCTGCGATCTTGAGC
>DWCF01003509.1:0-19372 GCA_018230265.1 Delias oraia
GGACTTCGTCATACCAAGGTTAAGTATTATAGCTTTGTGTATTTACGCTATAATAATATCTACAATCTAAACAAGCTGTTGGTACGTAAGAAATAACATTGAACACTGTTATTTTCCGGCCTTTCAAACATCTTCTATCATCCTTGACATACATTTGTAATATGGTATGGGATATAATCAAACTGAATTTCAATATATCCTTGGAAAAATAATCAATTTTTATCTTATGGAATACGAACGAAACTACAATATATACCGTCTCTCTAACCTATCTTTACCATTAAATAATACCATTAAATATTTTATTGTCATCTTTTACAATCACAAATTTGAAGAGTATCAAAAATATACCAGTTTTATAGAAAATGTGATTTAGTTAGTTCTGATTTTTATGTGTTGTAAAAGGATATTTTTATATCTGTTATATGAAGGTCATATAAAGGACTCTGAACTCCAAGTCTGCTGCGATTATTTATAAAATTAATCAATATATTGTAGTATTTTTAACTCGAAGTTTATTCGATGGTATCAATAACAAATTAGGGTGATAAAGCAATTTACCGAACGTTAATATATCCATGACGTGGACAATATTAGCGAATTGGGTCATATAAGGGCGACGTCATAGCAGTATCGGGCCATTCATAATAATTTTATTTGGCTGCTCCATGGCCGTTGACAGATATTGATGATCCGAGCCACGGTATCGACAGCAAATACGATTTTCCACCAATCAATATTCCTTGTATGTTCCTCTTGAAATGCATCTAAACTATTTTTGATCTATGGCTTAATTATGTATTAATAAATTCTTATTCTCATCATATAAGTAATATGTTTATTAAATTATTAACTCTTTCGGCCTTATTTCAAACAATGTAAATTAACTGATTGAAATATCTTATCCGATACGGCAAATATAATTGGGATATGTTCCATTTTGTTGAATGATTTGGATAAAGATTTGTTTACATTTGAATCGATGAATACCATCCGATGATGACCGGTATATTTTATATAAAATCATATAATTTTTTTGTACTGAGTGTATGCTGATACTACATTCTCGTATGTCGCCAATAAAGCTTAATGGTAAAGGAAAATAGCCAGAAGTATTCAAGTATATACGGAAATAATATTGAACGCGTTACGTTTAATGCTAAGAAAATCTTTGGATTGTTTTATTACTGTTTTGCTGTGTTTTTATTATTATTGTTATTTTTAGATTTATTTGATTTTGTTTTTTATAATGAATTGTTTTGCGAGCTCAAATATTTTTAGCAAAGTATGAAAGGCTTCAGTTTTGTTACCATTGCTATTTATTTAGGATCAATAAATACTCAATTTTTATCTGAATAGCAGGTTTGGACACGCCTTCCAGACAGGAAGGCAAATATTAAAAGTCTGAGTAGGAACTAGGATTCAACACTGGTGTAAACTTTTGAAAAATGGAATATAATTGTGTTTTTTGAGACACTTGAGAGATTACAAAAGGAAGGCGTCTAGATTACCTATTGTCCTAAGAATGCGTTGCACGATAGGTACCGGAACTCTCGAGGAATACGTCTGGTAGGCAAACGATCGCTAATTACCGCCCTCGACACGGCATATTGTGTCGAGTGTAAACAGCAATGCAATGTGCTGAACGCACAATATCCGCTTATTGTTTTACAGCATCCTTATCGATCAGGCTGCCAATTATTTTGCCAATATTTCCACCACGACTCCATTATATTTTGTCTTAAATATGTCAATGTGACAAGCAAAGCCATTTTATTCAGATTAATTATTGTATTGTTGGCATATTGTTAGTATGTTTCGTTGTTTTTAAATGCATTTATTTTGTTTTTGCATTGTTTCAGATGTCATACGAATAATTGTGATTCCAGTCAAAAGGTTCGTATTGCTGTTAAAAATATATGTATTATAAAATTATAAATAAATTTTAACATACATTGCAAAGATTTTTACGCATTATATCTAAATAATTGTAAATTTTAACTATTATAAAATGATATCTGTTTTAATTTAATCGTGAGTTCATTTCAAATATCCCCTGGTATTTTTTCATTGAAATTTAACTGGTTATAATTGAAAAGGATATCTTACCCTAAATTAGAATTCAGAAATCCTATTTTGTCAATGGAGGCTCTACAAGTACCTTTCATGATATAAGGGATCGTATCCTTTGTTTCATTTCGAGGGGGAAAAAAAGAAATGAACTGAGATTCTCCCATTTCAGGTCGAGTGGCAATTAAATAGAAGTAAATTCTCCATGTTAAACCTTAACAGGAGATTATCAGTAATTACATGTATAGGCAATACTCGAAAAAAAGTTACGGAAAAGAAATGAATGATTTTTGTAGGCCGCTACGTTGTTTGCGTAGAAGCAAGTCAACAAAGTTGTTTTTTGCCAATTAGTAATTCTCTCTAAATTTTCGCCATGCTTGCTAAATCAAAGTGGTGTATGAGAGTTTTATATTCGAATTCAAATAAAGTAAAACAATAAAACAAAAGATACAAATAAATTTTTGCAGTAGTTAATCTGTGGAATTGTAAGCAAAAATTGACATAAATTTATATAATCAATTAAGTTTCAATTTTAAAAATAATAGAATGAACGAATAATCTTAATCATTAACACAAATCCCGGTAATTGCCTTATGATTATTAAAGATTTTCGTATTTCATGTTTTAATCTATTTAAACTCAGTAGACTTTTACGCCTAACACTAAAAACTGGCATAATTTTCAGTGCAATGTTTAGGCTGCCTATTTTGAGACGTTGTTGAAAATTCTTTTCGAAATTACAAATAAAACCATTTTTTTAATAGACGATACGTACTCGCCGGTTTGTTTTGTGTCAATGCCACAATCCTGAAGCAGGTTAGTTATAAACATCGTTTGTATTAGACAAATGCAATCTCGTTCAGCTGAATAGGGCTTTTATCTCGGCTCGAGGTTTTAATTAACTTTGTTGATTTTTTATCCATCCATTGACCTAGTTGCATAGACATCACATGACAACATTTATTACGTATCAACGATATATGGATTTTCGTGGTTGATATTATGAAATATGGTTTTTTTAGTTACATTCAGTAGCAATAGTATCTGAACGTATATAAATATCAATGAAAATATATTTTTTTGGTACAGTTTGCATTGTTTCAATCCAATATCAGACTAGGTTCACCGCGACCCTCTGATATACTCTCGCTGATCTAAATCTCAACAAGATATCTGTGATTCACTATGTACATATTGAAGTTAATTAATCTTTTTTATACTGTATAGCGGCCAATGGAGCAGGTGGGTCTCCTCTTTGGTAAGGCATTACTGAAGTGCATAAACAACCGCGTCTCAATCCGCGCTTTGGTTGTGTTATCGGCTTTTTACTCTGAGCTTTATAATTTTACGGGCCGAGCCGATGTCCTCTCCTCACTCGTTCAATGAAACACCGTAAGAGTACTATAATTTGACGCTGGTATTCTGTCAGCCCGTTGTATCACTTTGGACGAACTGGCTCAATTAGTACGTTTGATATCGTCCAAATGGTTTGCAAAGTATTGAAGTAATAGTTATAAGATCTAATTGCTATTCTGCTTAGTGTTAAGGCCCAAATAATTTGTTCTTTAGTTTTTAAAGACTTTATTCTATACGTCAAATAATATTCCGTAATTCAATTTACTGTTATCAGGTTTATATATTTCCTATTCTGTTCAATATGAAATATAACAAAGAAAAACAACATTTCAATGTTTGTCTGGCTTCTATCAGAGTTTCCGCGTCCATGGTACCCTTGTTACCTTTTTTTGTTAAAATAAACGAGACTGCAACTGCTCTTTGTATTTTCTCTTGACGTTATAAGCAATAACTTAGCTAAAGCATTTTTCATAGTTGTATTGGCAGAACATCTATTAGTTGGTAGCTTAAAAACAAAGAAACGACAAATTAGTTGTAAATTGGATTAGATCGCCAAATTTTTAATAGCAATGAAAAACTAAAAATATTTTATAAAATGTAAGTAAATTGTTGTGAAAATTTGTTTTGTATACGTTTTTGCAAAGGCTTATTTTAAATTAGTTAACTAAAAAATTTTGCGTTAATTTTTTAAAAAGTTTCGCTCAAATATCTCACAAATTTAATACAACCATAGACTTATTACACAATACACCCCTTATTTTATTTAAAAGTATAATCATTATATCCATGTACATTATATGAACCAAGTTATTCCTGCCGTTATTAATTTTTTACTTTAAGGAAGCGAGGAAATTTCAAATAAGAGTTCCTAACGGTATAAGGGGAACTCGCAATTTCGCAGGCACCGATGAAACTATTGAATTATAAGCCTGTATCTCACAAACAATGCATAACAAAAGCTATATTCTTTTAATCATAATCACTATTACGGTAAACGAGAAAATACCGGATAAAAAGGGATTTCCTCTTTGATATACATCCACCCACAAGGTGGACAGATGACCTTATAAAGGACGCCGGAAGACATTAGGTGCAGGTCGCCTCCGACAGGTACGCATGGAGGTCCGAAGAGACCTATTTCCATAAGAGGACGTCCTACGGCTGAAATGATGATGCTGATGTTATTAAGGATTAAAAATATTATATGATAAAACTTAGTATTTTATAATTTTATATTGTATACATATATGACATCTTTTTGTGACGTAATGGAATGATCAACTGAAATGTATTATTGAAAGTACCTTAATTCATAATTAATTAGGTTAATTTATTTATAAATCATATCCATTTTCCGACTTCTCTACAGCTACAATAGAATTCTGAAATATGTTCTAAATACTGCTTGTCATTAATATCAGCGACCATCAGTTCGTTGTAGCTTCGTTACGCAAGCCCTACGAATGCTACGCACCTACACTGTAGGGTGTCTGCACTCTACACGCGTTCGGTTAAAAGAATTCATTCTTTAGTCCCTTTCATGAACTCAATAGCGTGGTTGGAGTACCTACAAGTTACCCTCCCGCCTGCGGCGACCAGCGACCAATAATCCATTTAGCGCGACCGCACGCGCCGCCGCCGGCTTGCCATACTCTGATCGAAGCGAAATTGGATGTACTCACCTTCCCTACCGACCGCTTATAAAATAAACAGCATTCTAAAGTCATCCGCTGCGATGTAAATTAATTTCTCCTTAACGACCTCATCCTCCTCGCAATCTAATTACGGTGTTTGCAACGATGTCATGCTGTGATATGGATGTTTCGCTTAGAAAATATAGAAAGTTGAGCGATTTTTGATTGATGCTAGAGCGGAAACTTCTTTACGACTCTATTCACTATAACTTTTGCTTCTTATAACGCTAATAAAATCTTAGCATCTCATTGCTTGAAAACTTCGTTATTTCTCACACCTATCGACCCTGCAGTCTGAAAACACTTGTTTTAATAAATATATCGATTCGACTATAATATGAAACACTAAAATAATCCAATAATACAAATAGTATTTCAGCTAAAGTTTGAAATAGTATCGGTCCCTAAGCAATAGTTACTGTGTCCTGTCACTTGCATTGTTGAACCCAAGTATAAATGATCAAAATTCGTTTTGTAGCTACACAAGCATGAAGCAAGTACAAATTGATATGTCACAGTATCAAATTATTCTGCTTCGCACGCCCTGATTTGTTTAAACTTGCGCGTTTGCAAATACAACATGAAATATAACTTCGTGAACTTCGAAGTTGGAACAAATAAGCCAGATTATTTTCGTTTATAAAGATCATCTGTATCATCTTTCAGACGCTTGTGATGATCCATTATCATAAACTTGTGGTGTAAATAAATACAATATTATGCAATAATCTAGTTTTTTCAAAAAAACATTCTATAGCGGACAACGGAGCAATGGGTCTCCAATATGGTAAGAGAACATCGCCGCCCATGAACATCCGCGCCACAGTCCGCGCATTGGTTGTGCTGCCGACATTGTACGCCGCTTATGCGGCACTTTTAAGGACCTCTGGTATCCTCTCTCACTCTGCGAAACAGTACAATTTCCGTTTCACGCTTAGTATTCTGTGAGCCCTTGGTATCACTTCGGACGACCTCGTCCAATTAGTACGTCAGCATATGCTTCAGCATGGTTCTCCCAAGCGTGCAACAGTATTAAGACCCTAACAGTATTATAACTTAAATTATAATTTTCCGTGCTGGGATTCGAACCCGGTACCTCTCTCTTCATGATACACTTTTAAAACCATTAAGCTACGAGTCTCTCAGTTACTTCTGCTTGAATGTAACCTTTAAAAGAATTGATTTAGAAACCAAGAATTGTTTTATAGTAAAACTATTGCAACTTTTCCAATCTATCATTTTGTTCTTTGAACAAACGCTTTGTATTCGAACAAGACCGTGATTTTCTCTATTAATACAAAGATGAACTTGAAAGCTTCATTGAATGGTGTCATTTGTTTCCGGGAAGCTTTATATACTTCATTGTGTACCCCTTCTGTTGGCCTTGTCCGACATAAGATGTTATAAGAACAGCGCGTGTAATATTTTACGTATATTATACCTTTCTGGGAATAAAAAACACCTATGTCTCAACAGTTTTAATATCAAACGAAATAATATAATCAAATAAAGATTGTGAGGCTTTTTTATTTTTCTTTCGCTTTCAACGTAGATATTAATTATATTTTAGAGAGTGACAATAGAATATATATTTAAAAAGGCATTGTTATGTCAATGATTAGATCATGCGAGTAAAAAATTAAATCAAAAGAAATACAATAAGAATACACTGGTATTTAGTACTTATAAGGTGTCGTAGTTCTGATAGAGACTATTAATGACTTTCTTATTTCGTCTGTAGTTTCACGGCTTTCAGCGGATGCCGCCTTAAATAAAAAAATGTCATAAAGGAATTGTTAAAATTTTCAACTAAACGGAGTTATTAGACAAGTTACCTTATCTATGTCTGAAGAGGTTGTGATTATAGCGCTTGTCGGCTCTGTAAGTAAAAATATTTTTTAAATTAAAATATGTATTTTAATAGAGTTCTAAATTTTTTAAATTAAAAACTTACTATATGCTTGCTCCATTGCGATTTTATTAAAATATTCAGACAGGCTTTCTACTCTTTCGATTCTATTGCCTCCTTCTATAAAAAAAAAACAAAATGAACGAAATTAGTTTCTGGTTAGACGAAACAATTCGCACAAAAAATACGTCTAATGCTAAAATTAAATAAATGATTATATTTTAAATTATATTGTTCTAATTACCTATATATATAAAGTTATAATATATAATATAGATTGTAACTTTATTATAAAGATATAACTTACGTAATCTTTTCGGCCTTAAACGAACCACACGATGTTCCACTGTAAAATTAGTGCAGTTTTAACATTCCAATAATACTAAAATAAATTTATATCTTTACTTACATATTTTTTCCAGTTCTTCGTCTACGACCGTTATTCCTACTAAATATTAAATGTTATAGAAACACAGCGTATTTTTCATGTAACAGAAATATACATTTCAAACTTACACATCTTACGAATCTGCTTAATCCCTTCATATTGTACTTCGCTTTTATGTGGCTTACTGATGTTTATCTTATCTGATTACAATAAATATAACTGTATAATTTGAACCATATTAAGGATGCTTTAAGACCAGCTACAATTAAGACGAGCACTTATTATCCTACGAGAATATCCTGTAAATTCGCCAGCGTTTTCATAAAAAAATATATTAAAAAATAATGCTTTGAATACAATTGTATTAAATTGAACAAAGTGCCTTATAAAGTCATATTTTTTTTATTCTGTAGCGGACAACGGAACAGTTGGGTCTCCTATATGGTAAGAGAACATCGCCGCCCATGAACAGCCACGCCACAGTCCGCGCATTGGTTGTGTTGCCGGATTGTTACGCCACTTAGGCGGTATTTTTAAGTACTTCTGATAATCTCATTCACTCGGTGAAACACAGTACAAGTACGAGCCGGCTCAATTAGTGTGTCAGCATATGCTTCAGCATGGCTCTCCCAAGGGTGAAGTATACATAAATCTACCAAATAGTATAGCATTTAAGATGATAGCAATATTTTTCATTAATATGTAACTGCAATCTTATGTAGTCCAACAATTTATAAATATATTGATATACGTTCTATTAATAAACTACATGCATATTGAAAATAGCGTACAATTTTACTGTTGGTATTTACTTCGAGAGTATCCTGGTGAACCTAGTTCCATCTGGCTAGATTTAATAAATTACTAATAACTGTATAACTCACGTTCTTCTGTTGACGTTGTATCGTTATTACACTGTGTATAAAGTGTGCAAGTATCCAGATCAAGCGGAGACTTGCATTCGTATCTCCATTGACACCCTGGCTTTGCTTTATTGATATCTGAGGAAATAAATATGTAAATCCACAACTAATGCTATACGATATAAGAAAAACTTGAATGGTCTATTATATGGTAAGAGAAGACCGCCGCTCATGTACAACCGCGCCACAGTCCGCGCATTGGTTGTGTTGCGGGCTTTTTACACCACTCAAGCAGCATATATAGGGGCCTCCGATATCCTCACTCACTCAGCGAAACACAGTACAAATACCGTTTCACGTTGAGTATTCTGTGAGCCTTTGGTATCATTTCGGACGTGCCGGAGTGAGGATATCGGAGGCCCGTAAAATGCCGCTTAAGTGACGTAAAACCCAGCAATACAATTAATGCGCGGATTGTTGCGCGGTTGTCCATAGGCGGCGGTGTTCCCTTAACATTTAAGAGATCCACCTACTCCGTTGTCCGCTATATCTACCATAAAAAAATATTCGTAGTTTAGCTTCCTTAAGTGGTATACATTTATGAATGGAAATTTAAGTTGAAATATATTATCTATATGTGGGCGTATTGAAAATATCCTTCGATTTAAATGAATTTAAATAATATTACCATTACCGACTCTTCGTTTATTGACGACCAATCGTCTCTTCTTTCTCAGTTTTTCAGCAAGCTTAATTCCTTTGAAGCATATTAAAATGTTATTATTACTAGTTAATTTAGAAATTATTATAATTATCTTCCTTTCATGATTTGTATTAAATACCTTGACGCTTTTCTGCCTGTAACATATTTTCGTTCGGCTTCAAGATTCTCTTAATAACTGGAAATTGATTGGTTTATGAGTACCAGCGTAATATTTTATTAATACTACCATACCTTTATACTTTGCCTTAATTAGACTTGTAAAAATAGCTGATGATAGCTTGATAGATAGATGATAGTTTTTTTGACATTTTAACATGTGAATATTTAATTAATATTAAAAAACTTACGTCTATACTTAGTCTTTTTGGCATTGTTATTCATTTTTACTATCTGACCTGAAATATGATATAGGATAGAATATAACTAAGTCTAAAAAAAGTAACAAACTTTATTTACAGATTAAAATATTTATTTAGTTAGGATTGTAGTCATTAAATTATATTTTCATTGGAACATCATGTTTATTTAAATAATGAGAACTTTATTCGTTTTATTTTTAACTTTATTCGTCAGTACTAACGGATTTTCACACCATAATTTAAATATGACCGTTTAAATTCCGCAAATCGTTGGCATAGTTATAAGCTTGCATGTTAACTTCTATGATATAGAAACAGTACAATAAAAAATATTACCTCGTAAATAAACCGTCTGTCCTGGTTCAGTTACTTCTTCAGTTGTATTATTTATAGCTAAAGAAAACGAATAATTAAAACATGATAGTATAACCTACATAAAATGCCTCTTTCCAATTTAACTATATGAAATCAGTTTATTTATATATAACCATATTTTCAATGCTTTGTATTTATAAGTAGGTATATTGTTAATATTACCGTAATTTTGCCGAATCTTTGTTCTTAAGAATCATGAACGCTTTTTAATTTTCCGTTCATTTCCGCTGGCTCAATTTCGATTTTGGGAATGGGCTGTGTGAATTATGTTATAATTACCTTCACCATTAAGGGCTAGAGCTTGGAGGGCATCTAGACCATCGATGTCAATTTCTATAAAGGGCGTATAAGGTTTAATATTAGAAGCATAAAGATTATTTAGAAAAAAATATTTCAACAAAAATACTAAAAAATATAATCTAAAAAAATAAAATTAATTTGTAGATACCTGATAAAATAACAATTCGTTTAAATGTCATAACTGAAATCATAATAAAACTAATTTATTCAATTTACATATGAATTCTCATTGAATTTTCTATTTTTCATATTTATTAAATCATTATTTATTAAAATTAACATAATTTGTTAAAAATATATACTCTTAATCAATTCTAATATTTTCTATAAAATTATAAAAAAGGAGATGATTTCGAAATGAATTGATCGAGATGCCTAAAAATTTTTGCATGAAAAGATTTAGCTAAAATCTAGCATAGTAGCATATTAAAAAGCCTAAGAATAAATTACATATAACACTTACAGAATGCTTCAAACAGCTTATCGGCAAGTTGTTCAGGATTCTTAGTGGAGCTCACAAAGCCTTTTCCTTCTGATGATATTAATTTTTTTATAGGTATGACGCTTTATTGGTTTGAAAATTGATTAATTAAATTTTTGAAACCTCCCAGAAAGTTTTGTATGTATTTATTATAAATTAGATGTAAGTATAAGAGTTTATATATTTAGTTGTTTTAATTATCGGAGCACGTAGCCACAGTTAACATTTATCGGTTTATAATAATTTATCAAAAAAACCTACCTCCTGGATTTTCAACTGGAATTTTTTAAAATTATTTTAAACTTTGTAGGTTTTCAATATATACATATTAATTGAATATAATTACTTTTTTCTATTAGTTTTTGTGTTATTGGCAATAGATCCTGCGGAGTGAAAGTATCACCTGTTGGCAAAAAAGTTTTTAAAACAGACTGCGCATCAGAAAAACTCTAACAACCATTAAAAATTACTAACCCACTGCAAATGGTGCGGTTTGAGCTAAAATAGATTGTATGTGAATAAATTAGTTATGATTTATATAATAAATTATTTCAATTTTTTGGAAACAAACCTTCATCCTTATAATTCTTGTCATTTAGTGTACTGTTTTCATTTATTTCATCGATTTTCTCGGTATCTCTTTCAACTGATTCATTATTGATAACATCTGTATCTTGTTTTAAATCGTCTTCATGATTTTCGTTTACTGTGTCAATAATTTTGTCACTCATAGCCCCTTTATTTTCTTCACTCACATCCTTTAATACTTGATTACCTTCGCTTTTTGGTTCACTGATATCTTTATTTAATTCATCCTCATCAGTTAACTGCGTATCTTCGTGATTATTGTCTACGACATCAGATTCTTCGTGAACACTCTGTTTAGATTCTTCGTCTGTTCCTGCTCGAATATCTTTTAAAAATAATTTTAATATCATTACAATATTCTACACAGGATTATATTTATTGAAACGATAAAAAATTGTATTACCTTTATATTTATCTCTCTTAATACTAAATGACAATGTCTGTGCGAAAAATAACAATTACCAAAAGCATTTCAAACAAGATAAAGAAATTTTATAAACAATACATACCATTTCACATAGAATTAAAATTGAAATAAAATAGAAAAGGCTTGCTCGATAAATCATTTTCAATTAAAAACTGCATTCAGTATAAAATCAATTACATTTTCAAATAAAATCTGGAAACAACACTAGCAATCCATTTATCAACTTAGTTATTACCCAACCTTGATATCAATAAATTTATTTGAGTAATTCTTAACAATACCTTATTATTCAAATTATTATTGGCACTGTCTTTGAAATAAGTTAGATCGCTGATTTTATTCGCTAGATGTACGGGTAAAATACCTTAGTTTGAAAGTTATTTTGTATGTACTTAATGTTTTTAGAAAAAAAATATAGGAATGTTTTTACGCATTTTAAATGTAGAATACATACATAAATAATTTGTAACACAAGCAGACTTCTAAAAATAAAATTGTTTTTTATAAAGAAATAAAACTTCGATCAAAATTATATATTTATTCCGTTATTAGACCCGTAAAATCAGGGTTCGAACCCTGGACTGAATCATCATCATCATCATCAACCTATTCAAGTCCACTGCTGGACATAGGCCTCCCCTAAAGACACCCACCTGTTGCGATCTGAATAAACAATTATAATTTATTTCAGTCTTGGGAAGAGCTTGACAGTCGTGGGTGAGCATCTTAACACTGTCTTATTCGTAAAAGAGCCATGCTGACATACTTGTGCCGGACCACCCGAAGTGCTCCCACTGGCTCACAGAATACCAGCCTGAAATAGTAATTTTACTGTGTTTCGCAGAGTGTGGACGTTGGAGTTCCGTTAAATTAAAATATGGTCTTATGGCTTTATTTAAATGTAGTTATGAATATATTGGATATATGAAATGTCGCTAAGTGAAAGGTTGTGCAATGACCTATGCTTTGAAAACTACACTACAGTCCCTATCATGTTATCTTGTCAGCTAGTTACCCTATTTAGCACTCACACTGTAGAGAAAATATACAATTCGAGTTTCGTAAAGGATGCAATGTCTTCTAATGCAGATAAAATCAAATATTCCAAGTCTAACGATCCATAGAATACGTTTTCTTAATGCAAAATCTAGTAATAATGTTAATAATATTAAGGTAATTGGTTGACATGATTTACATTTAACTTTTTTCACCATAAACATCATATTTATTAATACGTCTTTTTGACAATGTGATCATATGAAGCAAACCATAAAAACAATGGACGTAATGCGGATCAATTTAATGTAATTTCTCGCCAACAATCTCGCTTAAAACAATCGATTTATCACGAATAACCTCTAAATCAGCAATGCCGCCCTCGTCACATAATTTTACGGAGACCGAGAGAGACGCGCCGTCTAGACAGGCGAGTGCGCTAGACTTAACTATAATAATATAGTACAAACACAATTGAACCAATTCGCAGCTCTTATGCTGGGAATATAGCGTGTCTATTTCTATGAAATTGAGTACGAGTAAGTGTGACAGGCTCTTATCATGACATATTGGCACCTTCAAGCTATTTAGGGTATTTGGTTAGACAGAAATAGAACTGCGTGGGTATTATAAGGCAAATAAAGATGGCACTTCAAGTAAATGTGTTTTATATTTGCCTTTGTCAGCTAATGCATGCAAAAAATGTATATAATTTGGGTACAGATCTGCATTTTATCAAGTGACCGCCCCCCATTCATGTTTTTTTATTAAAAATTACAAACACGTTCACTTCTTATTGGTCATAACAGACAGGAATATTACGGCTGAAGTTTAATTGAATTTTAAATTCTCGTTTATATTTGCAACACTTTTTAACTCTCAAATAATTTGAACGGTATTAAGACATCAAGTAAAATTTCGGAAGAAATGTTAACAATGTTAAATTCTTGGCATAATCTTAAGATACCGAGTAGTCAAGGATGCAATAAATGCGATTTTAAGCCATCTGTAGAATAGCTCTTAGAGCTACGCTGGGGGACGGATTGATGGCGTGCCATGAGTTTGCATCTCTTAGTTTTATTACCAGACAGAATATAATCTAAATTAGCTTCTATGTATTTATTCCAGTTTTAATATTAAGAAATAAATATTTCTACCACTATAAAACATAGAATGTATTTTTATTAATAAAGTTAACTAGCCAAAATCTAAGCTATTTTAGTGGATTTCTATTACATATGAATAGGTTCTATGTGAACGAAGGTGAAAATATAATTTTAAATATTTTATATTTAGCTGAATTTGCCAAACCGACTAATAAGTTTTAGTTTTAGACATGTAAGATTAAGAGAGCCTTTTACTAGATTAGCCAATTTTATCCCTGTCTACATGAAGTGGGCATCAACTTGTATACAATAAAAGTGAGTCAAGTTCATAATGATTGACGTTCGCGTTGCGGGGCGGGCGGGTAACGAGGGCGGCACTTTCCCAGGGTACAGCTGCGTCCGGGAGGGATGACGTCACTGTTGCCTTGCAACGCAAATATTGCACTAACACAGGATTTCCTTCATTACACATCTGGGTAACAAGTTTCAATAATCAGCTATTAGTACATAGACATATGGTTAGCTGAACGGCTATAATGAATGACAAGTATTAAGTGGCCCTCAATTATAAAATGTTAATATCATAATATTTAAGTACTGGGACCAATTTTTCAAAATCTTATGTGAGGTCAGCTGGTTAAGTTAAATACAGTAAATAATACAGTGGTTGTAATGTTACTAAAGATACCAGATAATATACTTACTGTTACATTGGAATATGGCGTTCGTATATAATGTTTCTATTATACAGCATAGTCACTTCAATATGTATCTTTATTTATTCAATTCAGTCAGCACTTTTCGAGCTTATGGCTCGCCCCAAAAGACCATGTGAAGCTGTAATGGCTGTATATGCCAGCAAATATCCCATCCAAAAAAAAATTTTGTTGATATAAATCTAATTTAGTATCATGGTTTGTTTATTAGTTTTATACTTAGGAATAGTTCATTATGTTAGCGAAGCTTAAGGTTTCACCTAGTTTCTAAAAGCGTGATTCAAATAAATACATACCTATATTTTAAATGTTCCTAAAAAAATACACATATAAGAGCATCATTCACTCCAAATGTTTCCGTAGAAATATTATTCAGCATTTCCAAGTGTATATCCTCGAAATGTATCTTGAATAATATTCAGTTACAACTATACCAATTCTATTTACTAACCATATGAGTCACATTACGGGTTTCTGAAATAAAACCAGGATACAAAGTGCCATCCGTATCACTTCGATGTTTCTCGTTCCACTACTGAGCGTTTGATAAGGTATTTTGTGCTGTGCATCCACCGCTCGTAAGGTATCAGGTGTATTATTTGCAAACGATACGACTTGGGGACCTTTCAAAAGTAGTCAGTCTCTAAAAGGACGGTAACACAACCGCGCTCAAGCTAGCATTGTATGGAGAGCGACCAGGTCGTTATTCTCCCGATTTGTATAGAAAATGTTAAAAAAAACCGGACTTTCCATTCAATTATTTTGTCTCGTCTTTGCAACACATTTGCACAAAACGAGAAAGACACAGCATTTGAGCTACAGTAACGAATTAAACAACTTTTTTTATAAGTTAGTACTTTAATAAGAAGTTGTGTGAGATAACAGTATGCTATTAATTCTCACTCTGGTTATACAAACAATTGGGTATATGATAATTGATACCCATGTTTTATTATTTGACACGATGTTTCACAAAACAGATAGCATTTTGAAAGTGTATTTATAAACTTTCGACTACCTTTCTCCCAAGTGAAAGAATCGGAAATTGTTCTATGTCATGCTCGATTCTGTATCATTTGGCAGGATTTATGTAACATTTGCTTTGTGCAGTTGGAATAATGACTTGTTGTTTTTGTATGTGGGCCTGCACGCGATCAACTAAAGATTACACAGCTTTAGCAGTTTGAAGAGTGCTCACTCAGTGATCCGTCGCGGTAAGTGAGACTATGCGGACATCTTATTGTTGAAGAGTAGTCGACAATTTCCATTCTTCGTGCTGAATTCTGACAAAGCTGAGTGATACCCGCTTCGTAGTGGCTTTGAGTACTCTTGAGATATACTTGGGAACTCCAAGCGTAAGGGGATGGCAAAATATGGGACCGCAAAAGTATACAATAATCCAATCAACAAATAGGCCGCTCTATATAACATAAATAAACGTAAATAAAAAGAGAGAAACACACTTGATTACGCAATTCCGATGGTCTTGCGATTGGCGTAATAAATTATTATGAAAATTTTTATTCGGTCTGTATCCCAGGGTAACTCACATTTGGCTGATTGCCAAAAGGAAGAAAACCCTGGCGCAGACTCAGGACATTCCGATAATATCAGTCTTATCGTCTGGATCAACTTAACTTATTATGTAAGCAGTTATTCAACGTCATTGTACTCATAATACAATATTCTACAAAGAAATTAAACCTATTTATTATCAATACAAATAACGCTTCTGTATGTCATATTATTAACCTATATGAGATACACGGAAAACAAATAAAAGTGACCACTCTTAAATTGCGGATTGGTATGGTAAATAATTTTAAGTCATGATAGTAAAAGCATATTAAAGTTTAATTGTAAATTAAAATTACGATATTTTATATAAAGTTTATATAAATTACCGATATAAAGCACAAAGATATTATCCAATTACAAAGAGCGCACGTAACTTCAACAAGAACGACTAAGCGAGAGGCAGTTAATTTTTATAGAGTAAGATTTAGCGACACTCAGCCGAAGTTCCGCTGAATTAAACACTGAAATAACATTGCAAACTTTTCTCTCTTCCAAGATATTATCCATTGCTAACTTTAGGATTGTATTAAATGTTAATTATAAAGTAAACTGTTCAAATGTAAACAATCAATGAGATGGGCCTGACTTCCGCTTTCAATTTCGAAGACCCGCATTAATTTTATTGAAACAAAGATTGGTGAAAAATGGATGTTGAATTTGAAATGATAGACTACATGTACCTCTCTCTAATTGAAGCAATCAATATTCGTAAAGCGTACAAATCCTGTGATTAATAAATTTCGGTAACAATTCATTCCAAGCCTGCCGGGTTTTATGTAAATCATTACACCTTCGTAAAGGCTTTAATGACAGTGTTCGCCGTTCATTAAGCCGTTGTGAAGGTCTTTTGTCACGTGTCTCTAAGATGCTAATTCCCCCGAATGGTTCGATATA
Organism: Delias oraia; assembly: GCA_018230265.1. Taxonomy (NCBI): domain Eukaryota; kingdom Metazoa; phylum Arthropoda; class Insecta; order Lepidoptera; family Pieridae; genus Delias; species Delias oraia. Next base: position 16,825 of record DWCF01003509.1, read on the forward strand.
CGTTTATCTTATAGTATCTTAATATAGAGTGTGTATCTCTTTCGAATTGCAAAATACACCGCGTCATTTGCATTGTAAAGTTAGACTCCAACAATTTGTGTTATTTCGACCTGTAGTAATTAGGGCGAACATTGAGTGACATATTTAATTTAAAGTGGAAGTGTCTCTGCAATAAATAACTGTAGGTAAAACAATAAGTGGGTGAACCCTTGTCAAATTATAGACGGAGATTATTCCGAAATATTTGCTAGTGGCATTTTATTGCTTTAATTTGCATTTTATGGTAGCAATAAAATATTTATCCTGCCGATATTATTACAAGACAATTATAGACTAATATTTAATATTTTCTTAAAAAAATAATTTAATATGGAATAATTCAGAATAATTTAAAATTATCACCCGTAACATATCGAGATGTACGGTATAAGCTGTTACTTTTGACTGAAAATAAAGAAATCTGAAAAAAAAATCTATTTTGTTAAAAATATTGAATTAATATTAATTTGTTATTTTTAACAATAACAACATAATATTATCAAGCGAGATTCATTTCAATTATATAATATAATCCGATATTATACTAGTTATAAGATAATGCATCACTAACATGAACTACCAAGCTACATTTACTATCTATGATTTTCACAAAAAGCATATCTCACGTAACTTTTAACATTAAAAAGTGTTGTAAAAACATTTATCGCCTCTAAAAATGATCCATTACTTTGTTAACACTTGAACAATATCGTTAACGTTGATTCAATAACCATAAATTGTATACAGGCAATCTAAGTGTTACATATAAGTTTATTATGCAAGTGTTTGAACCAGGGAAGCTTGGATGATATGTAGGTCAGTGGGGATACTGCATTCTGTTGACACTGTTCTGAATCGATATAGTAACTGAACAGGTCAATTAATTGCACAAATTTAGGTTTTCAACCTGATAGCCATTTAATTTGCATATATTGCATTCATTACATGCGTATTAAAGATATTATTTGTGAAAATACGCAATTTTTAATTATAATAAGTAGATTCACCAAGTCGCATGACTTTATTTACTATTATCCTAGAGGTGAAAGAATTTTAAGTAAATAATTTATTTTTCTTTGAAAAGTGCTAGATTTTATTCCTTTTCTATGTATTGTAAACAATAATTTAAATTTTGTTAAAACTCCACGAAATGCAAGTGAAATAAAATCTTAAAACGTGTAATTTTTATTTTTATCACGAAGTCCTACACTGAGTTATTGCAAGTAGTTTAACTGGGAACAATATGTGCATTGTTTTCGTGGTGCGATTTATACAGACCGCTCTCACGAACAACTTTCGTTTTTGAACCGCCTTGATTTGATCTACCTTTGTTGTTTGAAATTTCCTCTACGATTTACTGTTATAATACCAACCGCCTGACGACTATAGAACACAATAGATCATTATGATGTGCAAATTAAACTATTTAATTATTTTTACCAATGCCATATCACTTGATGTTACTTGTATATACATAATACTCATTATAGAGAAGCCTAGTGGCCAAGCGGTCTCGTACACCACCATGAAATCTGGGTTTCGAGCCCCGGTCTGAATAAACTTATAATTTTTTTCATAGTGGAATGACAATGGACGGGCGAGTGTCTTAACGCTGTCTAGGCGTAATAGAGCCATACTCAAGGATATGCTGATATACTAATTGGATCAGCTGGTCCGAAATGATACCACAGGCTCACATAACCAGCATCTACTGTACTGTGTTTCGTTGAGAAGGTAAATATAGTATCCTGTAAAAATGTACCGCTCAAGCGGCTTAAAAGGTCGTTAACGCAATCAAACTATTGAATATGGCGAAGTTGTCCATAAGCGGCGGTGACCTTTTACATTGATGGAGATCCGCCCGCTCCATAATAAAACTCACAACAATAATAGGACGTCGTAGCAGAAATCCTAAGAAAACATTCATATGCCCCAATTGTCTTACGAAAGGTATCTAAATAGGATCCATAAATTTTATCTATAGTAGGCTCGTACACCTAAAAGTTCAGCCGTGACCAAATTTATTATTCGCAATGAATTATTCGCGTTCTGCATTTTTCGTCCCATCGGGCTTCTAATGTCCCTTCATTTATTCAACAAGCCTTGTTTAACTGTAATATTTCTTACATTCAGAAATTGTTCCATTCACAATTTCTGCACAGTTGTTCTTTAGAATGTTCTTTTTATTAGAATAAATAAACTATAATGTAGAGTTAAGTAGCTTCTTGGCCGAGCGGTTTTGTAAGGTACCGTAAAGTCACGGATACGGGGTTCGATCTTCGGTCTGAATAAAATTTGTAATTGAATCAGTCTTAGGAATGGATTGACAGTGGCAACATAACTTATTCACGGATGTGGTGCGGTTGTCCATGAGCGGCGGTGATCTCTAGCCATAAAGGAGACCCGCTTGCTCACTTACCCGCTATACAAAAAAAAGATCTAAATCCATATAATCTATATACACGTATATAATTTTTTACACTATGATCCATACCTACATACGATATTA